>CAUYRH010063643.1:0-63967 GCA_963574655.1 Perodicticus potto | reverse complement strand
GCTCTCTGCTCAGGGGTTTATATAGTCCCAGGGAGTTGTTTTGCCGGAACTTCTTAGGGCATGGGTCTTCATCAGTTACAGCCAGCTGTCCAATGAAGACCCAGGCCCTGGAAACTGACATGACATTGACCAGTCAGATGTGCAGGAAGAGAGGACAGCAAGGCGCCATCCATGAAATGGACTAGTCAGAAGAGCACGGGAAGAAGACAGCAAGGCACCAGTGTCTTCTACACAGGTGTCCGGCCCTTCCACAAGCTGGTTCCTCCATCCGCCACAGCATCAGCACCACCAGGGCCAACGCAGCGGTTGTAGGGCTGCCTTGTCCTGCATCAATAGAAAGGAAAAATTTATTAGAGTGATTCAGAGGTAGACTGGAGCAGGCAGAGGAAAGAAGATAAGACAATGGAAATTCTGAGAAATGGGACAAAAAAATATTGAAGAAATAGTGAACAAGGCCTCAGTTACCTGTAGAAAACCATCAAGAAGACCAATGTATGTGTTCGAGGAGTCCTAGAAAAAAAGAGAAAAAACAGAATATCCAAAGAAATAGTGGCCAAAACCTCCCAAAATTTGATGACACACATGAATATCAACACCCCAGAAACATAACTAGCTGCAAATGGGGTGACTCAAATAGTCACCACAGAGATACATTATAGTCAAAGTAACAAAAGCCAAAGAATCTTGAAAGAAGCAAGAGGAAAGTGACTCACCATGTACAAGGAATTCTCAATGAGATTATCAGCAGATTTCTCATCAGAAACTTTGGAGACCAGAGGTAGTGAACCGATATAATTAAACAGCTAAAAGGGAAACTTTAAACCAAGAACATTATACAGTAGAGCCTCCATAGTTGACCACCTCCATATACTGACCATTTCCTTAAGTTGACCTAATGTTCATAGACTGGACATATACCACATATACGTACCAGTACATTAGGCCTACCTCCTAATCTTGACCACATCCATATGTTGACCAGTTAGTGGTAGTCCTGTGGGTGATCAACTTATGAGGTACTACTGTATGTGGCAAAACTGTCCTTCAAAGTGAAGGAGAAATTATGAAAAACCAAAGATGGAGTTCATTACTAGTAGACCTGCCCTCCAAGAGGTGCTAGATAACTCAATAAAGATCTCAGTAGAGGGAAATATACAGGTAATTATGAAAGGTAGTATTATTATAATAATTGTGGCTTATTTTCTTGTTTTTTATATGATTTGAGAGACTAATACATTTTAAAAACATTATTAATCAAAAAGTGTGTTGTAAAAATATAATTATTAATCAGAAAGCTAATGTTATTGTAGCTTTGGCTGGTAACTCCACATTTTTATTAAAAGCATTCTTAGTTTAGATGCACAATGTATAAAAATGACTGAATAGGGCGGGGACAGAGCTACTATAGGAGCAGAGTTTGTTAAAGTTAAGCTGGTATAGTGTGCTATATAACTTTAGGATGTTGTAAGAGAGCTAAAGAATATACACCAAAGTAAATAAACTAAGATAATTCCATTTGCAGTAGCACCAAAAAAATTAAAATTCTTAGGATTTCCCAAAGTGATGAAAAATTCATATAATGAAAACTAAAAAACATTTCTGAAGGAAGTTAAAGAAAACACAAATAAATGGAAAAACATTCCATGTTTATGAATTGGAAGACTTAATTACTGTTGAGATATCAATACTATCTAAGCAAATCAACAGATTTAATGCAATCTCTCTGAAATTTCCAATGACAGTTTTTGTAGAAATAGAGAAACCCATTTTACCATTCATATGGAATCACTAGGGACACTGAATAGGAAAACAAAAGAAAAAAACAGCAACAACAACAACAAAAAATCTTGAAAAAGAAGAAGAAACTGGAGAACTCATAGTTCCTGATTTCAAAACTTACTACAAATCTATAGTAATAAAAACAGTGTGGTACTGGCATAAGGAAAGACATGTAGACCAATGGAATAAACTAGAATTCAAAAATAAGCTCTAGAATATATAATCAAATGATTTTTGGCAAGGTGCCAAGACCATTCAAGGGAGAAGAGTGGAGTGAAGTTGTCTTTTCAACAAACAGTCCACATGCAAAGAATGAACTTGGGCCCATACCCAGCAAGAATTAACTCAAATGGATTCATGACCCACATGTAAAGCCTAAAACTATAAAACTCTTAGAAGAAAACATAGGGCAAAACCTTCAAAATGTTAAATTTGGCAGTGAGTTCTTGGATATGACACCAAAGGCACAAGCAACAAAAGAAAATATAGAAAAATTAGATAATAAAAAAAATTTAATTGTGCATCAAAATACACTATCAACAGAGTAAAAAGGCAACCCAAAGAATGGGTGAAAATATTTGCAAATCCTTTTTCTGATGAGGGATTAATATCCAGGATTATTGTTTAATAGGTATAGAGTGTCACTTGTACAAGATCTGGGTGCTGGTGATGTTTCAACAACCTCATGAGTGTATTTAATACCACTGAATTGGGCAGTACCTGTGGCTCAGTGGGTAGGGTGCTGGCCCCATATACTGAGGGTGGCAGGTTTGAGCCCCGCCCTGGCCAAACTGCAACAAATAGCTGGATGTTGTGGTGAGTGCCTTTAGTCCCAGCTACTCGGGAGGCTGAGGCAAGAGAATCGCCTAAGCCCAGGAGTTGGAGGTTGCTGTGAGCTGTGATGCCACAGTACTCTACCAAGGGCAATAAAGTGAGACTCTGTCTCTAAAATATAAAATAAAATAAAATAAATACCACTGAATTGTACTCTTAAAAATGTTTAAGATGAAAAATTTTGTGTATATGTTTTCAACAATTGAAAAAAAATGTTTTCTTGTCCTCATTTGATAATTCTATCATATTTGTAACTTTTAAGTTTTTTTTTCTTGCTTTTTTGTCTATCTCGTACTTTTTAAATTTGATGGCAGACATCATGAATTTTACCTTTTCAGATGCTGCGTACTTCTCTGTTTTTAAATAGTTCAATCCTTTCTGATCTTCCCTATAAACTTTGTTAGTTGGACCCAATAGGTACAGTAGAGCTTATTTTATCCCACTATTGCGGTGTTTTCCAACCTTTTTTATCTCACAGCACACTTAAATTATGTTGATCCAAAAAAAAGAAAAAAAAGAGTAAAGCAAAGGAATATACTTACTAGGCATTGAACTGCTTTCAAAAATAATTCAATGATCTTTAAAAATGTCCACAGCACACCTAAGATCCTCTCACGGCACGCCAGTGTGTCATGGCACACAGATTGAAAATCACTGTCCTATTGAGTCAAATCCCTTCTGAATACAGAACCTTTTGTCCCACAATTAAATGTTTTCCCCTCTTGCTAATAGAAATAAGGGCCACTTCCGGTCCTACCTGAGCTCTGAGAATTGTTCCCTGAAATCTTTTCCAGGGGTTCTTTTATCAGCCTTGGATTGTTTTCTCATGTGCAAACAATTATCCATTCTCAGTTGAAGACTGTTGGGCCCTATACAGATCTTTAGAGATCATCTTTGTGCAGCTCTCTGTTCTCCACTACTCTGTCCTGTGAACCTCAATCCCCTTGTCCTCTTCACAGGATGAACTTTGTCTTTTCAACTCTAGGGACTCCATGAAGTCTCTCTCCCTTTGCTGCTGCTTAGAAACAATTTTTAGGCCCAAAGCTGGAGCAATTGTAGGGCTTTTCTTGAGCGTATATTTTGTTTATTTTTCAGTTGTTTCAAGTGGGAGGGTAAATTGTATCCCCCTGACTCCACAGAAGTCAAGATTGGAAACGTAATAGTTTCACCTTGTTGTTTAAAGCATACTTTCACTGTATACAAAATTCTAAGTTACCAGGCAGTGCCTGTGGCTCAAAGGAGTAGGGTGCCGGCCCCATATACCAGAGGTAGTGGGTTCAAATCCAGCCCCGGCCAAAAAAAAAAAAATCTAAGTTACTGTTTTTAATTCTAGCACTTTAAAAATGTCATTTATTTGATTTTGGGTTTCTGTTGTTCTTTGTGCTAAGACAACCATCATTCATGTTCTTCCCTTCGGCTGCTTTCAAGATTCTTTTTTGAGCCAGGTACAGTGGCTCATGCCTGTAACCCTAGCCTTGGGCGGCCAAGGCGGGAGGATTGCTTGAGCTTAGGAGTTCGAGACCAGCCTGAGCAAGAGCAAGACCCATCTCTACTAAAACCAGAAAAAAATTAACCGGGTGGCATGGCAGGTGTCCCAGTTACTTGGGGAACTGAAGCAGGAGGATCACTTAAACAAAAGAGTTTGAGGTTGCTGTGAGTGAAGCTGATACCACAGCACTATAGCCTGGGCAATAGAGTGAGACTCTGTCTCAGAGAGGAAGAAAGAAAAAGAAAAAGATTCTCTTTTGTGTCTTTCCTTTTTAGCAGCTTGATTATGAAGTTGATAGGTCTGATCGTCTTGGTATTTAGCCTCTTGAGGGTTCAGTGAGTTTCTGGATGTAAAAGTCAGTGTTTTCCCATCATTTAAAGGCCTTCCAATATTTTTTTTCTGCTCCTTTCTTTTTTTCTTTTCAGCCTCCTATTGCATGTATACTAGGTCATTTGATATCATCCTCAATGTCCTTGAACATTTATTAATTTTATAATGTATATATATTTTCCTATTCTTCAGATTATAAAATTCCTATTGTTTTTCCTGTGATCTTTTGTCTTTCAATTCTCTGTTAAGCCAACCAAGCTTTTTTTATTTCAATTATTATATCGGTTCTAGAATTTAAATTTAGTTCTTTGATATAACTTCCATTTTCTGCTAGAATTTCAAATCTGTTTACTCAAAATAATATTTTCCTTTATTTCTTTGAAAATACTTTCTTTCATTTCTATGACACATGAAGGCTACCTTTCTCAGCTAAGTTCAGCATTTGAGGCTTCTCCTACTCAGTTTATCATGCTCAGTTTCTGTTGATTGCTCCCTCTCCCATGTAGGTCCTATTGTCCTGTTTCTTTCGCAGTTTCAATACTGGCTGATCATTTCAAACTTGTCTAGGCTTAGTTTAATACTTTGTTAGAATGGATCACGGAAAGCTCAATGTGTTTTGTTCAAGATTTTCTTACTTGAAGATTAGTCCACATCACAAAATCCCAAAGCTGCAGATGCTAGCATGGCTGTGGAGAGAAGGGAACACTTTTACACTGTTGGTGGGACTGAAAACTAATACAGCCTCTTTTGAAAGAAGCTTTGGAGAATCTTCAAAGAACTCAAAAGTAGATCTCCCATTTGACCCCACAATCCTATTACTAGGCATCTACCCAAAGGAAAAAAAATCATTTTCTCATAAGGACATTTGCATTAGATTGCTTATTGCAGCTCAAGTAACAATTGCCAAGACGTGAAACTACCTAAATGCCCATCACCTCAGGAATGGATTAACAAACTATGGTATATGTACAGCATGGAATACTATTCAGTCATAAAAAAGATGGTGACATCACATCTTTTATCTTAACCTGGATGGAGCTGAAACACATTCTTCTCAGTAAAGTATCACAAGAGTGGAAAAGCAAATATCCAATGTACACAATACTAATATGAAGCCAGTAGATGATCTAATTCATGCCCACATAGGAGAAAAACTCATTTCAATTCAAGTTGAGGGGAGGGAGAATGTGATAAGAGGGAGAGGGAAAGGGAGTTTGGGGTGCTCCCACTGAATGGGCACAATGTAGGGGGGTGTATGGCACACCTTTTGAGTGTAGGACATAGGTACGAGAGGGAGTTTATCTAATAGATTCAAATATCATGATTTGGTGGTTTGTACCTTCACATTAACCTGAAATTAAAAAAAGAAAAAAAAGGGGGCGGTGCCTGTGGCTCATCGAGTAGGGCGCCGGCCCCATATACTGAAGGTGGCGGGTTCAAACCCGGCCTCAGCCAAACTGCAAAAAAAAAAAAAAAAAAAAAAAAAAAACAGAAAAATAGCTGGGCATTGTGGGCATTGTGGCGGGCACCTGTAGTCCCAGCTACTCAGGAGGCTGAGGCAAGAGAATCGCCTAAGCCCAGGAGTTGGAAGTTGCTGTGAGCTGTGTGATGCCACGGCACTCTACTGAGGGTGATAAAGTGAGATTCTGTCTCTACAAAAAAAAAAGGAATCCAGAGTTAGAGAAGATTATGGAAACCATCTACCCATTGGAACACAGCAGTGTTCCTAGGCAGTGCCTAAGGAGCCCTGAGAGAGAAGACAGGGAAGGCACTAATGAGCTCCCACTCTCCTCAAGAGGGGATGCCACTCTTTCATATGTTAGAGTACCGCATAAAACTTTCATTCTAAACAAAAAAAAGATTTTCTCCCTTGATGGGACTCAATCTACAAACTCTGTTTCTGCTGCAAGTCTTGTCAGGGCTAGGCATTGTTTTTACCTGTTACAAGTAGTTTTTATTCTACTGTGGGTCCTTCGTTGTAAGTTTTTGCATGTGTTTTGGGTGGATGCCTGTGATATTTTTAACCTCAGCTGGATTCCCAGGTTGTTAAAAGGTGGTAGGCAAGTTTCCTCACTTTTGCTGGGCTGGACCTCTGATGCCCCCCAGCACAGCTACCTCTAGAAGCTACATCCCATATCAACCTTGTAGCAGCTACCTGCTGGTAAGCCTTGGGATGTAGCTCTGTGTCAAGGATTTGTGGTAGACTTAACAGATATCTGTGGATACTCTCTGCACAAATCCCTCCACTTCTGTGCCCCCTTTTAAAAGTTTTAGCTAGTTCTGGTGCCAGAATTCTGATCTTTTCCTCCCGTTCATTGGGACTAACTTGGCTTGCTTGGATCCTCGCATGCTGCCCTGAAGTCGGGGAATTGTCCCCAGTCAGAAAACCAGTGAGTTCTCCTTGTCCCTAAGGAAAGGATGATGAATTATCTCTTTCCCTCTTCTTAATAGGCACTGGATCAGAGGAAGCTAATATGAGAGTTACTCTGATCACCTAAAAGTCTTTGTTTCATACTTGTCTCTAAGAAAATTTATAGGAAAATGAGAAATTCACTTGCTTTCCAGAATCTATAAAGGCTGCAGCGGGGGATTGGATAGTGATCTCACCAGGACTGGGTCTTCTCCCTTTCTTCTCAGTGATCAGGTGAGGAAAGAGGTGCAGTATTAGACAGTGGTAGAGAGTCAGGGAAGGAGTTTATATTAAGACTGGTTGATTCCGCGTGAAAGAAGACAATGTTCATTCAGTAAACATTTTGTTGGTGTCTGCTTTAAAAATTGGGTGTTTAAAGAGAAACCTAGACAGATTTCTGCCAGCAAAGCACATACAGTGTAAAGAACTGTTTTGTACTTTGCCTTATTATCCCTGCAGCTAGTCTGATTGATCTCCTAGGACCAAGTTATATCCTAAAACCAGCAGTGCTGATTTTAGGGTACGTTTATGCTGTGACACCTACTTTTTCCCAAAGGGCCTGCCTTTACGTTACTACTAGCATGAGAAATCTCCGTAAAGTTGTACAAAGGGCCCTTAGGAACGAATTGGGGAAGAAAGGCATTTATCATCCTACCACCTCGCTTTTCCTAGTTTAAAACAAAACCTAAAATACCTAAAAGCCAGAGTTGCTGTATGTGACTCCCAAAGAGGAGTAGTTGCATTCCCAGCACTTCTGGGTTCCCATATGGCAATTTCCAACGGTGCTCATGTCTCTTTCTCCTCATCCATTCTCTCTCCGTCATCTTGGTTACCCAATCCCTTCTCTTCTACACTTTAAACCTATCCTCAGATCATCTCGCAGCCTCCTTTTCTCATGTCTTTGTTCCTTTCTGTCCTCAGAGTTGATAACAGGAAATCAGCCAGGGCTCGAGCTCAGTTTTATGGAAGATGCTCAGTATCTTTTTTTTCTTTTTTTGGAGGGGTAATTCTTTACAGAGGAAATGTCTTCTAATACCTAAATGCTCAAGTTTATCTCTTCGCATTTAGAAAGATTAAAAAATGAAGTTAATAAAAGTTTGATAGGATAAATAGAATTAGTAAAAACAACACCATTAAACAGTAAACTGAATGGGAGGAAAATGAGACTCTCAGGTACTCAGAGAACTGGGGTCCCTAATATGGATGTCTGTATGAACGGATATTTTAAGAGCTGAGATGCCTCCTGAAGAGCCTTGGGCATGGTGCCTTTAATTTGGTGCTGGAAGGAGATGGACAACAAGCCAGGACTTCTGCCTGGCCCAGATGGTCCTAGTCCAGGCTGCCTCAGGGGCTCTTTCCTGCCTGACTGTGATCCCAGGCGGTTGGCCCAATGCCTGTTCCTTTCTGGGTTGCCCTGGGTGGGAAAGCCCTGAAACAATCTTTTCCTGTAAGTAGAACATAATTTCTCCAGCTTCAATCATTCCTGTTAACTCTGAAAAGGAAAATATAGGCTAACGTGGTCTACAGAAAAGTTGGAAATAAAATACACACACAAACTAGTGAGAAATTAAAACCTATGGTCTTTCACAGTTTCTCCTGTTTGACAGTTTCTTACTCTGAGTTGGCATCATGTGCTACGGGCTTCTGCCTTCCCTATTCTAAGGAAGGGAAAACAGGAACTGAATTCATGTGTGTTGAGAATTTCCCACTTTACAAATGGGGAAAATGAAACTCAGATAACTACATTGTCCTGTGGGAAGTGGAAGAGCTAAATTTGGACTGAACTCTGCTGGACTTCTACATATCTAGCAAATCTTCCTTTCTTTCCTATATCTTAGGTCAATGTATTTAAAAAGGCAGAAAAAGTACTTCAAAATGAAATTTTATGTATTTATGAAATTGTATGTACTTATAAAACAGATAAAATCAGAGTGTCCAGTTGAAGCTACAGAGGGAAGATTAGCACCTCCTTTGGAAATCACTGGCCCAGTTGCCCTTGGTTCCTTCCTCCGTGAAAGCCCTGGCAGGTGAATATGGAGGGACCCTGATTAGCCTCTGGCAATGGTTAGAGCAGGAGACACAGTTCTCAGTCTCAATGGTCACTTATATCTTTGGGCAATTTCAGATGGCTGACCACTCATACAAAGCACTGCTTTGTTTAGGTAAGAAAACCATCTTTGGGCTTTTTTATCACAGTTCTACATTTATGCTTTGGAGTGGAAATTGTATAAAATAGTTATAAGTCAAGGCAAAAATGAGCAGATCCCTGATAGCCAGCTCAAACCAGGAGTGAATTTGCTGTGAGTTAGTCTATGGTTTGGTTTACCTCACAAACATCAAGGCAGTGTTCTCTCCAGCTCCTAGGAGGCCTGTGCTAGAAGGGTCCATTTGCTGTTTGCTAGTAAATGAACAGAAGCAGCAGAACTGTTGGAGCACAGGCTAAATCAGTTGCTCAGGGCTATTTTCTAGCATACAAAATACCACCCTTTGCAAAGTGAGGTGGTTGGGGCATTCATATCCTATAGCAACCCAGCGTCTCACAGAGACTCAGTTGTGGCATAGTTTGCATTGGAAACCCAGCAGAGGGAAGTTGTTTTATTGCCTCATCTCCAAACCAATCTTATTATAGGACAGAATTGAGAAGTTTGGGTAATTGATTTCATTTGTCTTGCAGCAATAGGAATAAAAGAATAGGGAAATGACTATTGCTATTTTATGCCTTGGTGAAGGCTTTGCAGTGGATTTACAGGAGGCAAATTAAAGCTGAATTGTGGAATTGCTAGATGCTTCCCACTTCTTTTAGTATTGGGACAACTGAATTTCCCTTACCCCCATGAGAGATGGATGTGCAGACAAGCCCTGCCTCTCACCGTGGTGCTGAGTTTGACCTTGGCAGTGTTTTGCAGGTCAGGTTGTCACTGCAACCTGGGGGGCAGACCTAGGGGATGGATGTGCTCATGATGACAGTGTCCTGCGGGACGAATGGGAACACACCCTGCGGAGGTCTTGGTAGGAGGCTTTGTGGTCTAACTGTGCTGAGACAAAGCGATTCAGAGAGCTGGAAAATCACACAGCATTTATTCCAGGCTGACTCTGCCATGGCCTTGGCCAGAATGTTACGTACCAGTTGGAAGATTTACTGCCAACTCCAAAACATAGATATTACTTTGTTTTCTGTGGAGACACATGGAGATAGTAGGTGACACTGAAGGTCACGTGGCAACTAATCATCAGAGCACAGGGTTCTGTGACTCTGAAGACTATGTTCAATTAAGCCACTTTGCACCCCAAACCAGCAGGCACCATGCCCAGGGCTTTGCATTTAATCCTCAACACAACCCCAGGGAGGAAGCTCTTATTATTGCCATTAACTAACAAGGAAACTAGTTCACAGAGAGATTAAGTGGCTTTCAAATGGCTCCCGCTCACTCCAAACCTCTATTTTTAACTTGACCCGGGCATACTTACATAGTAAAGTTTGTACATATTGGCCTCTTTGTCTTAGATGTTGTCAGCTGTTGAGTCACAGTTTGAGGCAATGAATTTGTACAGACTGTACAACAACTGCTGATGTCTTCATTGAACGTGAACAGGCCCCAGCCTTGCTTTGCTGGGAAAACCTCTAGTGTGGGTGGTGTGCACTGGGGACATAAAACACACACATTGTTGATTAACTTGGCAGTAGATAATTAAAGTAAAAATCCAGGCCTGAGGCATCCAGAACTCTTGCTCCTGGGACACAAGACTCTGTATTGGGTAAAAGATAACACCCCCTTCTATTTCAAAGTCTGTGACTGTGAAGGTGTATCTAAGGGGAAGGGGGTTCAGGTGTCACCCTGGGAAACTGAGTCAGCCCAGGCTAGGATCGGCTTCAGGTTATCTTATAAAATCTGTTAAAGAATTCCAGGATAGCTTTTGGAAACTGTGGGAGGTTAGCCTGAGGAGTCATATAATATACTGAGCTGTTATTGATGCTGTTGTATATTATCTACTGAAGCCCGGTGCAACGGACTGAATGTGTGCCCCTCCAAAACTGACATGCTGAAATGGTAACCCCCACTCCCACTGCCTGTCGGAGGTGATTATGTCACGAAAGTGGAACTCTAATGAATGAGATTAATGTCCCTATAAAAAGGACCCCAGAGAGCTCTCTTCCTTTCTTTCTGCCATGTGAGGACACAAGGAGAAGTCAGCAATCTGCACCCCAGAAGACGACCCTCACCAGGACCCACGACAGTGGCAAACTGACTTTGAACTCACGAGGTGTTAAGACATACGTTTCTGTTGTTTATGTAGTACAAGCCACCCAGGCTGTGGTACTCAGTTACAGCACCCCAGACTGACTAAGACTGTGAAAAAATGCCATCACTGTGTCATTGCACAGATCAGACAGCTGAACCACAGAAGCAGAGACCTTGTGTAAATCTCTCTCCTCTGCTGTGCCACAGGGCTCTATCCCGTGCTGCTCCCCAAGTTCGCTAGTTAAGGGTTGAAGCCATTTTGGTTGGTTTCAGTCAAGAAGGAGCCCTTCTAAGATCATTTGGTTCTGTATTTACAAAGAAAGTTGTGGTTGCAGTTAATTTTTCCTAGTGTAAACAATCCTTTGAACTTTTTAGTGTTCTTAGAACAGAAAGATTTTATCTTAGTTGGCTTTGAACTTCTGTCCATGGCCCTGGAACTCACCAGGACACACAGAAAGCAAAGGACTAGGTTGCTCTGCATGACTCCACATGCCAAGCCTCCTGTGTGTCTGAGCTTTTGTTGATGTAAAATCACTCAGGGGAATATTGTTAGCAGGAATCCAGGGTCTGATTCAGGGGCAATAGTCTAATGTAAGGCCAAAAAATTATAGTGGGCTTGCTAAGTAATGGTCTTATCATGGGCATGGAGAGCAACAACAACAAAAGATTAGGAAGAGATCTGGCCTGGAAGGAAACCGCTTCTTGAAAGGAAGGTATATATTTCCATAAACGGTTTATTTATTTACTTATTTATTTATTTATTTAGTCTTTTTTCTTTTGCAGTTTTTGGGCGGGTCTGGGTTTGAACCCACCACCTCCGGGATATGGGGCCAGTGCCCTACTCCTTTGAGCCACAGGTGCCACCCAAAAGGTTTATTTATTAACAGAAGCATCATTGCTTCTGTGGATTTTCCCTGAGCCCTTGTTTTGTGTCATGTGTTAACTTTGCTCTGCTTCATTCTTAACCTGTCATCTGGTGATTTTATTTGGGAAGCCCTGAATCACTGCCCTGAAAAACTCCCATTGTAACCAAGGTGGAACATGGATGTAAAGATTATCCCTTTGCTGCCATATTCGTTAAGGGCAGGTTGGCTGCTGTAACTGACAACCCCAGGTCTCAGTGACAACAGAAATCCAGCTCTTGATTACATCATGGACCACAGCTGCCTTGGAGGGGTCCTTTCTTCAAGGGGAGATTCAGGGACCCAGGCTCCATCCATCTTTGGTACCACCATCTATCTGTTTGGGAAGGGAGGGATGTGGGAGTGGAGAAAGAGAGAAAAAGAGAAGAAGAGAGAGAGAGAATGCAGTATGAAGCTTTGCTCCTGGGAAATTTTCTTGAGCCAGACCAGAAAGCACACCTATTGTCCAGAACTCGGTCACATGGCCCTGCCCTAACTGTGAAGGGGCTGGAAGGTGTAGCCCCAGTACGTTCTGTGATGTTTGCAGTAACAGCAAATCCATGGGATTCTGTCAAGCGACCCATGAGCTGGAGTTGTCTGTGGAGGTCTCAGGAGAAATTGTCATTTTGGAGTCAGCCAAGAAGAAAATGTTCCGAAGGTAGGGTTGGGACTGGTCACCCAGATGGACCTCGGTGACTGATGCACAGAGGGTGTGAAATACCAGGAATGAATCTGCATTGCTGGGGTTGTTTAATGTGGCTCTGTGGTCATGAGTACTTTATGGGGCAGCATAGTCTTTCCAGACATTTCCAGAGAAAAAAATTACCCGCCCCTCCCACGGAGCTGCAGTGGACGCTTTATCTCTATCTCTAACACTTTGCTGCTCTTATTTTTGATGCCGTCTTCCCCTACTAGAAGGTAAACTCCTCGAAGCAGGGACCTTGTTGCATCTGTCTTCATATCCATAGCTCTTTCCACAGTGCTTTTCACACGAAGGGCTCAGTAAATGAGGGCTTTTCTTAGAGGGTTGGAAACTCACTCTTTCTCACATTGAAAGCATCCCCTCTGTATTCAATACATTGCCTGGAGATGAAGCTATTCATTCCATTCTACTGTACTTAGTCCTCAAATATAAAGGAGAAGCACCATGGAGCAGTGGGGGAAAGGTTTCAAGGGCTGGATAGAGCTGGGTTGCAATCCAGTTTCTGCCACTTTCCACCTAGTAGTGGTCGTAAATTAAACCTATACCCCCTCTTCACCTAACCGCCTCTCACCTTTGCCATCTGGTAGAAGTGGGCATTCTTAAGTCATAATGATGTTTTGAAGTTAGAAAATACGCATAGAAGGGACCTGAGTTCTCATATTGGGAAGGAACCCCCTTTATGCCCAAGGGTCAGGTGTAAGTGCTGTTCCCTTTTCTGTTGGAGAGAGAAGCCACTCTTCAGTTCAAAGCAGCTGTGGCAGTGGTGTGTGCAGGGCACCTGTCCTTTTACCAAGATGGGGATATAGATTTGGGCTCAAGCCTAAGTTCATAAAAGGTATAGACATATATTCTTAATGTTAACAAAGTTCTTGTCAGGCTCGCTGGTAGTTGATAAGTAACAAAAACAGTAAATCCCTGTTGTTTCTGTTATATAAGACATTGAAAAAAAATGCTTAATGTCATTAAGTTGGCTGGGTGTGTGTGTGTGTGGTATGTCCAGAAAATAACTTGACAAAGTTTGGGGAGCTATAAGTAGAAAATGTTGAGAAAGACTTGACTTATGCATTCTTGGGCCTCCCAGCAATAATAATAAAACTCTGAGTATACAAGATATTTTAGAAAGACAGCATATTGCACCGGCGTTGGTCAAGAACTCATTCATGGATTGATTAATTCCTTCAACATGATCATAGAAACAAACATTTGCTGAATGAGTGATTGAATGAATGAATAACTCATCCTTTACTCTAGGTTTCATGGCCTCCGTTTTCCCAGGATTTCTTCCTACGATCTGTTTTTTTTTTTTTTCACATTCTTCCAGTTTCTGTGACCCTGCCCTGGATGACTTTAAGTCTGTTAATGTCCCCCCTTAAAGACCAGAACACTCTGCTCCATCTTTACTCAGGAAAAGGCCTTGTGATCAGGAGTCTGCTAAAAGTAAACACAGAAATCTTACTGTTAGGGAAGGCCAGGGATCAGAGATGTCATATCTGAAATTGCCTTCAAATGGACCCAAATGGGGTTGTTAAAAACCAGGGGTAGCAGTTTGTAGTTTGTGCATGTGATGGTTTTGTTGCTTTATAACCCCTCAGCCAAAGTGAATGTTACATTCAGCCCTGGGCATGGCTCCTGGCCTCTGTCCCTATGCCAAGTACCAGAGTACAGATCTGTGAGCCAGGACTCAAGCCAGCTATTTGAAGCACATTACATCAGACATTTCCTGAGGTGTAAAGGAAGGCCTCCTTGCTAGAAAGCAGGAAGAATTTTGGCTCCTGGAGACTGGATTCAGTTACTTTAACTCCTTGGCCAAGGGCCAAGCCTTCAACAAGCGGCTATCATGTGGCCTACAAAAAATTCAGATCCAAAGCCTCTGGCTCCGGGTTTGCATATTGACACGATTGCCTCCTTTGAGAGATATATTACCTTTTGAGGGGCCAGGGCAGATTTTAGAAAACGAGAGACATTATAAAACCTGGCATTAAAAAAAGTCCTGGTAGTTTTTCTAATTTTGGTTTTCGGAGGCTATGTTGTCATTGTAGTGGGAAACTGCAGACTCTGAATTAGAATACTGTCCACAAAAGTGTTGTCATCTGTCACTTTTTCTTTTCAAGTTAAAATCATACATGGTGATGGTGATAGATTGATGTTAACTATTAAATTTGTAAACTAGACACTAATGGTTGTTTCTCAATTAGCTTCATAAATTGTCTTTTTGTAAGTGAGGAATTTGAACTAGGTAGCATTCAATGCTAAATTTTTTGTAATTCTGAAGTCTTTAGCCCTTCCTATGTACCATACAAGCTATTATGAATTGCATGTGATAATAATGCCCCTATATTCATTTGGTGCAAAGCACTACTCAAGTGATTTTTAGAAAATCTTAATTAATGATACAGAGGCTGTGGAAACCTCCCTTCTGAATTTGCTTAAAGTTGGTTGCTAAGGGCAGAAACAGAGCTGGTTAGAGTGACTTTAAAGGACTTGAGAGGACAAGATACACCTTTGGGTGAATTTTCGTGTCTTATACTCTTCATACCAGCAACATATGGAGTTATTATTAGCTCATTCTACAGTTTATTAGCTTAGACTCAGCAAGGACAACTTCCAAAGTCATTTTCAGGATTAACACTCACGTCTTTTGACAGATCGATGTCTTTCCCACCACAGGCTGTACAACCGAGGAGCATCCGTGTTGGAATGAACGGAGTGATGATTGCAGAGACCCCTGAAGGAATGATCTGGTAAAGGGCTTTGGTGTGACCTTCCTGTAGTCTCAATTCTTAGTCATCAGGCCAAACTCTGGAAACTTCATCTTTGCATTTGGGAAAATTGATCTGGCACTATTTGATCCCTACCTTGAAGGGGTGCTCAAGAAAAACATGAAATATTTATGAAGTGCTTTGTTTCATGGGAAGTAATGTTCCAGGCTACAAAACATGGGTGTGCTTCTGGGTGTCGGCGTTGGACATGTATTTCCGCTTACTCATCGACTCCTGCAAGGTTGCACATTTCACTCCTGACTGTCAATGCATAAAAATCTAAGACTGTCATACACACGTGTGCCACCTTAATTAGCCCCATTTGTTCCTGAGGGTGGCATCATATATTACTAAAATGTCCAAGAAGGGGAAGACAGGAGTGAGGGCGAGAAGAGGAGGTGGTAGAGGGGACACAAGAAGCAGAGGAAGGGAGGTGAGCGAAAACCGACAATTCCCGAGGAGCCCAAGCTGTTAACCTGCTGCGTGTGGACGTCCTCTGCCATTCACCCTGCAAGGTGAAACACAGACTTGCTGGCCAGCCTTTGTGAAGGAACTTTGCCAAGGTCTGCTGTGGCCAGGCCTTCTCAGTGACAAGAGAAGGTGGGGTGCAGAGCTGTTCATCTGGCATCCTTCACCATCACTAGGGTGACTGATAAAATATTAAGCTGATCCTACATGCATGGCTTCAGGAAGACGATCAGAACAGAGGGAAGCCAGGGGAAGGGGTCGTGATCAGTACACAGAGGGGCAAAGCCCCCGGGAAGTCACACCCAGGAAGACTCGCAGCAGCCTCCCTGCCACAGTGAAGCGGCCAGCTTGGGTTTACTTTCAACTCCAAGTGTTTTCCTTTACGTGTTCACACCATCCCCTCTCATTTCTCAGGACATGACGCAAAGTAACAGGCTTCACGATGCCATCAATGTCCAATTGGAACGCATTCATATCACAATACACAAGCATGTACTGCAATTATACAAAATCCAAAGGACAAAATGTTACTTGTTACACGGGTTAAAATGAAACTGACAACCAAAAAGGAAACAAAAAGAAATCTCTGTGGTAATCCATAGAGACGCTTGACCATATTACAAAAGAAAATGTAGCCAAATAATTGTTCTAGCATGCTGCAGTTCATTGCCATATACCTTCATAAATTCCCAGCTTATTGTGGGAAAGAAAGTGCGTTTTCACAGCCTGTAATTCTCAAAGAAATAGCTCTCACGTATGTGCAGGTCAACAGAAAAAGGAAATTTAAAGTCTAGGCACCAAGATTGCTCAGACAGCAACGGAGTTCAAAGAGTCAAACGTGAAACTCTTCTGAACCAGATCTGGTTTCTTGAGAAAGAACATGGAAAGTGACATCAGTCCAAAAGGGCCAAGGAAGAAACATCCAGCTGTTAATAAGGAAGAAAACCATCAAGAACCAGAACAATTAAGACAGATTTGTTTCTATTCTACTTTGAAGTTGAATTACAGCTTTTCGTATTTGGAATAAGAAAAGATAACACGGTTGGTCTGGGGGCTGAGCCCCTGTCTTCCCCATCCACCTCCCACTCCTGATCCAATAATGTTCGAGTGCAGATAGTGCTGGTTCAGCGGAAGCAGAATGACCCTTTCTTCACATGGGGCCATGCCTCTTTTTAATAATGAGGTATAATCTGATGCTCACAATGCCTGTTCCATTCTGGACTATGGAGTTAATCGATAGTATGGGCAGACGACAATTCAACTTTCTGATAAAATCGCACACGCATACAGAAATTATTGCACTTAAAAAACTAAAAACAACAAAACAACAACATCAACAACAACAAAAACTCAGCCCAATCAGCAAAGGGCTAACAGCTCTTCGGAAGTTGTCTACTTCCTGCCCTTTGCAGAGCGTCTTGACCTTTCCGGTGTTCTGTTGAATTTGGTCCATGATGAAATGTCCGAAGTAAAAGAGTCCAAAAGACACTATAGGCTCTTTAAGGCTAAGTCTTCCCAGTGCTTCTATGAGATAAATTATCTCCTTGGCCACATACTACAAAGGAAGGGCTAGTCTACAAAATGACTAGCAGAGCCCCCTCCCCAAACATCTGGAAGCAAGGGAGGATGAGGGCACATCCTGTCCTCTCCTGTGAATGAGAAAGAGAAAGACAGTCATCAGCCTGGGACATCAGCACCTCTCCCTGCCTGACCATGTTTCTCAGTATACTCAGGCCCTCAGCCCAGGGGAATGTGGTTTATGGGTGCATCATTCTCTGTGTGACTCCTCTTTTCCATGGGTCTGAATGTCTTTCCTTCTCTCTAAATTTGTCTCTTTCTGTCTTTCCTTGTTCTTTATTCTTCCTGCCCCCTCATACTTGCCATCTCTTTCTTAAACAATGCACAGGTGCAATGCTAATCCCCTTCTGCTCCCACTGACCCAGATGCTTCCCAGATGTCCATGTTTCTCCCACAATGCAATGCTGCCCTCTGCCCGCCTCATTGGTGTCTTTCTTCTTTTCTCTCCAATCTACTTAGATCCTCTACCCTGAGCTGAACGAGTTCATTAATTACTCAGCCAAGACGACTTATGCAGCCAAAATCGGATCTCCAAATTCAATTCGGATCTCCAAATATCACTTATGTTTTCGTGAAGCTCTCAAGTTAGAACTCACATAATGGGTAAGATTGAGCGTGTTCAGACTCTGCAATCCCTGAGACTCTATTACCAATATTGTTTTTCTTTATGGGGCGATTCTACTCCACCTTGTGTCTTCTTTGTAACTCCCTGTTTGTTTGCATAAAAGATCTCGATAGTTAGACTTGGGTAGTAGTACTCTGACATTGCAGGTACAGATCTAATATCAAAGTAATTTAAGGGTCTGGGTGGAGGGAACGCAGCTCAAAGCACCATGAGCGGCAGAAGCTCCTGGTGGTTGCTACCACCAACCAAGGTGCACTGAAGTTCAAAGATCTGCTATGGTATTTGTTTTTTCCCTATGATCACCCCGTGGGGCTGGGAGTTGGGCAGAAATACTCGTTTGAAATCAGAGTCAATACAAAGGGCTGCTCCTGCCTTCCGTCCTGGCTCCTCCCATTTTCTAAGACAAAGCGCCCGAGATCAGCTCCTTTCTACTCACTCTTCCAGATTCTGAACTAGGACTTGGTGACATTCTCATAGATGACATCACTGATGCAGAACTGCTGCTTCTTCTTCATCCACATCAGTTGCACGCACTGATGGATAAAAATGTACTGCTCCTGAGTAGGGGACAGAAATATGTCTCAGAGCGAGAGATTTTTGTGCAGATATGTGCAAAGATGTAAACTTTTAATCCTATAACAGTTTCAATAATCAACATCTTGTATGGGAGGAAATCATTTTTTTTTATTTGCAGGCATATAATTTTATTTATCTAACTAGAAAACCTAAGGGAATTGACAGTAAAATATTTTGATTAATGATAGAGCTTAGGACTTTTAATTTTTTTTACAGGGGAATTTTGTTTCTAGCTTAGAGGTGTAATAAAAATTGTATATATTTATAGTGTACAATGGCATGATTTGATGTACATTACGAAATGATTATCACAGTCAAGCTAATTTACACAGCTATCACCGACTCAGTTACCGTAATCTTTTTTGTGTGGTGAGAACACTAAGATCTACTGTCTTAACACATTTCAAGTCTGTAATACAGTATTATTATGTATATTCACCATGCTGTACATTATGACACACTAGCTAATGCTAAAAGCATGAATATTTAATCATATTATCAGCTATTTTGAAAAAAATAATAGTACAACACTTCCTCATACACGAAACCAAATGCCAGAAAGTTTAACAAATTAAGCCATTGAAAAACAGAAGTGGCCAGGTGTAGTGGCTCGTGCCTATAATCTTAGCACTCTGGGAGGCCACGGTGGGAGGATTGCCTGAGCTCACAGGTTCGAGATCAGCCTAAGCCAGAGTGAGATCTTGTCTCTAAAACTAGCTGGGTGTTGTGACTGGCAACTGTAGCCCCAGCAACTTGGGAGGCTGAGGCAAGATAATCTCTGGAGCCCAAGAGTTTGAGGCTGCTGTGAGCAAAGACAGCATGACAATCTACTAAGGGTGACAAAGTGAGACTCTGTCTCAAAAAAAAAAAAAAAGTAGAAGAAGAAAAATGTAGAGAAAATATAGGTTAATTGTTCTCTGGTTACTTTAGGAAAGGAATTTCTAAAATTAAAAGCAGTGAAACAAATTACAAATAAAATTTTAAGCTATTTATGTAAAAAAATGGTAAAAATAATAAAATGAAGGACAAATCATAAATTGGAAGAAAAAATATTTTCTAGAATTATGACGAAATGTCAATGCCTTTATTACAAAGTCATCCATATAAGTAACATACAAATAGGCAAATAAGTAAAGTACATCAACCACTAGACTAAATATCCCTGGAAGCTGGGGACTGTATCTTTTTATTCCTCAGGCCTACATTTAGTTTTTACTTATTAAATGATTTTTGAAGTAAACTGAGGAAATATTACCTACAATTAGTTTTTACCTATTAAATGAGTTTTGAAGTAAACTGAGGAAATATTAAAACTTGCAAAAATGGCCAAGCAACAAAAAATGTAAATTAAAACAATATTTTTTAATCTGTGAAACTAAAGAGAAAAAAATAACATTCAATGATGTCTTGTGTTTGTTAAAGCAGTCATTTCCACCTATTGTTGGTGGAGACAGAATTAATAAAGTGCTAATAAATGATATGGACACAGATAATAGTAGCAAGTGGAAAAGAATCCAATTTGATGTTCCATTAAAAAGGAGGCCGGGTTGAGAAATAGTATATCTATAATGAAACATTAATCAAGACTTTAAAATAAGCTTGATGGAGTTTCAGACAATTTGTAATAACACACAGGGTACGTAGTAAAGTGCTAAGTGGAAAATTAGGATGTAAAAAACATATACATACACACTTAAATGTATAGCACATGTGTGTAATCATGTAAAAGTTGTACTTCAGTGGAAGCTGGGATCGAAATGTGTCTTTGGGGCATAAAATAAAGGTAATTTCATTGTCTTTCCTCTTTTTCTGTATTTCTCAGAGTTTTTTTTTATAAGTAATATTATTAGAAATAACTTTTAAATAAGATCTAGTCAAGATAGCCATAGGATTTTAAGAAGAAACTTGTTGAATAACAACTTTGAACAAAAATAAAACAGTACTTAAAATCTCACTGAGTTGGTCCCTCAGCCTAACCTGTATTTGTCAACAAAATTTGGAGAAAACCCAATCCCTTTGCTGTGATAGTGTTGCATCAGAAACTGAGTAACCCTTTCTGGTCATCCCACATCCACCCACTGCTTCTGGTGTTATGTCAGCACTGGGAATAGATAAGGCTAGAGACTTCTGGGACTTGCAATCCATATCTACATTAGCCTATCTTTGTGTTCCAGAAAACAAAAATTAAAAAAACACCCACACAGGAAAAGTAAATAAAAGACTATTTATATCCGTGAGAGGCCCTGAGAAATCTAAGCTGCCCATCACGAGGACAGACTGCTCAAAGCAAAGCCCTAACTGACCTCCAGGGAAAGGTTTTAAAGGAAAACCAAATCAAATACTTAATAAAAAATGAGCACAGAAAGATGAACAAAACGGAACTGCAGCATTCCAGAGTTTCAAAGCACTTACCTAGATTCTACTGTTCCACAGAATGTCTAATTTACAACAATTTGTGAAATTCAATTGTGTCATTTCTATTTTACAGATTAGAAATGGGAACTTAGAGAGGTGACGTGATTTGTGCACTGGTGAAGCTGCCACCCCTGTACCTGTGTGGAGAAGCCGATGAAGCGTGTCTGGCCAGGTAAGGAAAAGAAAGACGGCAGGTCACTACGCTGCCCAGGCCGCATGTTACAGGGACCCTGAAATCGGCACCGGAAGACGTCACTGTGTTTAATCAGTGACTTCTGGTATTTTGGGGTGGGCTGGAGTGATGAAATCAAGGCAATGTAGACAAGGATGGAAAATGGAACACCAGCGATAGGAGGAAATGTGGTTTCCAATTCATGGGTTGATTATACATATAAAGACACAACTCAACTGGTGAGTCATTTTACCTTCCTGAAAACCATTAGTGTCAAAGGGTGCTCTGGGATGAGAAATGTGAAAAGAATCTTTTTTTTTTTTTCTTACTTCATAATTTTCTTATTAACTTCAGTAACTTAGAAGGCAGCGAGATTTGCACGTGAACGGGCTTCAAGAAAATGTTAGGTAAATCAACCACTGTTGAAAATACGAGTTGCATCAGGGAAAACAGAGCAATGAGGAAAAATGAAGGGAAATTAACAAGATGTTCTAGATATAAGTAACAGAACACACACAAATAAATACCTGGGGCTGGAACTCATCCATCGCAAAATTGTGTCTGCACTCAAGGGTCAATCTGGAACAGCTGGGAAAAGTAAGCGACCTAGGGGGACCTCTGCCCCCTTTGCTGACTTTGAACTCCTCATGAGAGTTCAGGGAAGGAGTATCATACTTTAAAAAGACTGTGTCCACAGAAATGTCAGCCTAAAATGCCTCCGTGAACAAGTCAAACAACTAAAGTTTAGGGTAAGAAAGTTGGGGGGAAAACAAAACATTTTTCTTGGTTTTGCAGAAAACCACATCATGGCTGCTGTGGTTTTGTGTAATTCTCCCACCAGAAGAAATATAATGGAGCTAACATTGGGATGGAGGATCTGCCTGTGAAAGAGATTGAGCCTGTAGCTGGGAAAAGTCAAAAGCAAATAGGCCATAGTACATACAGCCTGTGAAGTTTTAAGGGTATAAATTAAAAGACCAGGGTAGACAATTTATCAAATCCACCATACTTAAATTAAGGTGTAGTCCTTAACAGCATTGGGATTCATATACGTAACAGGGAGTTTTTATCACATATTAGGATGTGAATTTCTGGAAGTAAAAACCAAAAATACAAATCTATTAATAAAGCACTGTTTAATCATTAGGTAGTGAGCTTGTTTTGAAGCCAGACCTTTTAAATTTATCATAACCAGAGATGGTCATGTCTCTAGAACAGAATTTTTTTCTTTTTTTTTTTTTGAGACAGTATCATTCTGCTGGTTCAGGCTAGAGTGCTTTGATGTCGGCCTTGCTTACAGCACCTCAAACTCTTGTGTTTGAGCAATCCTCCTGCCTCAGCCTCCCAAATAGCTGGGCCTACAGGTGCTGCCCACCATGCCTGGCTAATTTTTCTATTTTGAGTAATGTTCACTCTTGCTAAGGCTGGTTTCATACTCTTGAGCTCAAGGGATCCTCTCCCCTTGGCCTCCCAGAGTGCTAGGATCAGGACGGAGCCACTCTGCCCAACCGCTACAACAGAAGATTAGGAGGCAGCAGGACTGAGATGCAAGTGGGAATGAGGAAATGAGGAAACAAATAAATGACTTGCTTCCTGATTATTAATAATTATCCATGAGACGACTGAACGCCAGTGGGTACTCTTTCTAAAGTGGTATGATTCTGCTATACATCAAAAATAAACACATTGAACCCGCTGTGCCAAGCCTTGGTCAGGTGGGAATGGGGAGAAGGAAAGAAAAGTGAATAGGGAGGGAAAGGAGAAACTAGGAGGGGCTGAGGAACCGCCGTGACTCTAGGCCTTTGGGGTTATGCTGACATCTAGTGGTGTTGGGTAGGAAAAGCATGAGGAAGAGAACCAGGCAAACTTCCAATCTAGTGGTAGAGGTCAGGCCAGGTGTGTTCTATTCCACACGTGTTCCTCCCACACACACTCTTTGAGAAAAAGGATTACTGTATGCCTGAAGCTAAGATGTCTCGAGTATGCGTGGGTGATGAGGCTCGCAAACAAGCTCTTGTATTTGGGTTTTTGCGCCCACATTGGTGCGCGCCCACAGGTACGCTTAGATGCTGTCTGCCAGCGTCACCCTGAGCTGTCATTCAGACTGAATGCAGCCTAGGGATTCACGGGAAAGAAGACTTGGGCAAGGAGGGAAGAGGGAGCATGGAATGCTGCTGGGCATTTCTGGGATTGCTCCCATGTTGTTACAATAATAAACCCATTAATTTAGATGAAGGAACGGACAATATGCTGGTAGATTGGGAACCGGGAATCTTTAAAATCATAAAAAGGACAGAAAGCACAAATCCAATCCATGATCATCATCAAAAATAAATTGGGCTGGGCACTGTGACACACATCTGTAATCCCAGCTACTCCTCCGGTTTGGAGGAGGAGGATTGCTTCAGTCCCGGAGTTTGAGTCCAGCCTGCCTCCCCTACAATCTCTACTGAAATAAATCTGGGGCAGTGCCTATGGCTCAAAGGAATAGGGCACCTGCCCATAGGCCAGAGGTGGCGGGTTAAAACCCAGCCCCAGCCAAAAACTGCAAAAAAAAGAAAGAAAGAAATCTGTAAAGAAAAATTTTAAAAGTGATTTGAAACAAACTAATGATGAATTTATTAATCATAATCCAACATTTCAAATACAAATGAAACTGCATTGGTTCTATAGTCTCCAACTCTACAAACAATCTACCCAGAATGGCTGTCACCTGCCCCTAACTCAGTCTGTTCAAAGAGGTTTTACTCTTGCGAAGACCCACTTGGATTACTAAAAGGCATACAAGGCTGATAAAGTATGATCACTATACATTGAATGGATTTCTAGTGATGAGCATCGATTTCTTTTCTACCTCGAAGCAGTTTGAACATAGATAATAAGAAAATGTAAAAGGCAGATGCAAAAAAATTTAAGACAATTGTCTTGAAGCATGAGGTTGGATAATGGTAAGTTTTTCAGTCCAGGGCAGAGTAAATACTACATTTTGTTTATGCTCTTACCTCGGTCTGTACCATAGACATCCGGTAGGAACGCATTTCTGACACCAGCCCTAAGATATCAACAAACTCATGATCCCGGATGTGCTGCAGAAGCCTGTCCAGGGCAATGAATGTCCCCGTCCGTCCCACGCCAGCACTGCAAAAAAATGTTCAGATATCACATTATTCAGGACTATGTCACTGTAGGAAATAAATGGAGGCATTCTAAATATTGATAGATAGCACAATTGTGAAAAAAGGGACTAGACTCCTGGCAGTATTTTCTACTTAACTCTTGTTTAAGTGTGCTGTTGTGCTTGGTGTTCCTTCTAATGTGATTTCTGACTCACTTCTACCTTCCTGAGATATGGGTTTGCACTGCCTTGGCCACACCATTTTCTGGGCTCTCTGCTTCTGGAGAAGGGTAACCATTTTGTACTGAGTAGCTCTGTCCTCGGAGAGCTGATGCAATAAACAACGCCCAATCTTGTACACAGCCTCAGAGTGAAGCCCTCTCGCCCAGGTCAAATGTCTAGGGGAGAAGCCTACACTCCAGCTCCAGCTTTGGGCCATAGTGGATTGTGGACCTTCAACACCAAGGTCAGCTCACCATCCCATCCCTTCCTCACTGCACATCTGCCCTTTGTTGGGTCCTGGGCCTACTGCAATCCCCTGGGATGTTTGAGATAGTTGCCTTAAAGTCAAGTTAAATACCCCAACCCAGGCTCCACCCATCTCCCAATCCCAGAGCTCAGAGCACAGGTGGAAGTGGACCGACAGGGCCAGCCCCCACTCAGTGCAGTCCCTCGTTTCACGCGGTAATGCCGGCTCTTACTTTCTTCCTGTCATCCAGTCATAGAAGAGCCAATGGCTCTAATCTCTGAATTATGATGGAATTATGGGAAAGAGAACAATGAAGCCAACTGATATGCAAAATTTGCTAGAAAAACCCTGCACTAAAAACCTCGAGTTCAGAGCCTGATTTGTTTTATTCTGCTGGACCACGATTGCCTCCAGGATTTCTCAGATAAAGTCATCTGCCACTGCAGCAAAGTCATATCCAGAACTACACCTGTTCTTTGCCCTGAAAGGCGTCCATGAGTTTGATCTCAAGCTTCAAAATATAAAGAACAATTTTGAGACTAGACAATTGCATCTGCTAAAGCACAGCTGTCAACCTGCGAATGCCTAAGGTGGACTGACAGCAGTCATATCCTCCCCAAGGGAAACTTAGTAGCTTGGGAAGCATTTTTTCTTTACAGGGAGACATACATCCCCCCCCCCCCACGGGCTCACATGCATGTGCACTCACACACCACAGCCATTCTAATTCACACAGGTCCCGGTACTAGAGCTGGGGTCACAGCCCAGGTTGGCGTGGCTGCCACTGCTTCTCTTCACATCTTCATTCTGCTTCTGCTTCTGATGTGAAATCAGAGCATATTTATTTTCCTTACTCTTTTGAGGTTGCTTAAAAATTTTACAACAATATTGTATCACAGAGGTGGATTCTGATGGCGCTTCGGTCGCCCGATAGAAAGAAAAGATTAAAGATAACGCTTCCTTCAAGGAATTGGTGCGGACCTTGATTTTTTGTAATGGGATGGATCATATCTCCGCTTTATTCTATTCCATTCTACTTATTCTACCAGTCTAAAAAGTTAGAGACAGTCCTGAAGATCAGTCATAGAAATGTTGATCTTAACAAGCTGAATGTTTTAAGTTTTTCTTTCCCTTTTCTTGCTTTTATGTCTATTATATTATTTCAGGCTGTGACCAGCTGTTTGTATGTGTTCTTGTTATAACCACAGGGGACCTTGATGGAGTAGGATAATCTCACAGAGTACTGAAGGGCCTGTGGCCTTTGGAGACAGGCATGCCTGAATTTGTTTTGTTTTATTTTTTTTTTTGAGATAAAGTTTCACTGTATCGCCCTTGGTAGAGTGCCTTGGCGTCCTAGCTCACAGCAACCTCAAACTCTTGGGCTCAAGTGATTCTCTTGCCTCCGCCTCCCAAGTAGCTGGCACTACAGGCGCCTGCCACAATGCCCAGCTATTTTTTTGTTGCAGTTGTCATTATTGTTTAGCTGACCGGGCTGGGTTTGAACCCACCAACTTCGGTATATGTGGCTGGGGCAAGCTGGCATGCCTGAATTTGAATACTAATACCAAGTTCTAGTTGCATGAACCTTCTTCAATTGGGAAGAACAATATCTATCTCATAGGCTATCATAGGCTATAGATATAAAATAGGCATGATAAGTAAATACTGTATAAGTATATAAGTAAATACTGTATATAGTGAGAGTTCAATTAATCACAAATTTTAAAAATCAGAATTCATTTCATTGTCCATTAAATTGATTAGGGGTTTGTGGAATGATGGGCTATTTCCTTTATATAAAAAACTCATGGGGCGGCGCCTGTGGCTCAAGGAGTAGGGTGCTGGCCCCATATATTGGAGGTGGTGGGTTCAGGCCCGGCCCCGGCCAAAAACTGCAACAACAACAAAAAAGACATACAGCTTGTCAAATCATTCCCCTGTTTCTGACTCTCCAATAGCTTTCTACATATGTAGAATAAAATTTAAAATGCTAAAAAAAAACCCCAAACAAAAAACTCATAATGCTTAACAGAAAATGCATTTCAAGGGGTCACCTGCAGTGGATGACCATGGGGCCCTTGCTCTTGGTAGCTTGCTGTCGGACCATGTGCACAAATTGCAGAATGCTCTCTGCAGCGTTCGCCGTGGGCACGCCGTGATCAGGCCATGCCGTGTAGTTAAAATGCATCACATCCTGGGTTTCATCAGCCTTTGGGGGAAAAAAAGACAAAACAATGTTAAGCTTTAATCTCCCAGCCCACGGACTGGATGGTCCAGGTCTCCGCTGATGATCACAAGTTAATGGTGCAAGAAGGCAGAGCCACATTCCCCTCCCCGGCAGTGCGCTTCCCCACCCCGCTCTTAGCTCTGCGTCTGGCGCAAAGGCAGTGCTGAAAACAAAGACTAATTGTATAAAGCTTCAAATAATCTGGGCTTGTATAGTTAAGGAAAACCTAAGAGGTGGTACTCTCCTGCTGAGGCCAGCTGGCTGCTAAGGAGTGACTGATACCTGGGTAACAAAAATCCAGCCCCTTCTGTCAGAACAGGGCAAGGCTGTGATGGTGCCCTTCACTGATCTCACAGGGCTAAAGTCATCCAGCAGAAGTGAGATTGCAGCCGAACCCACAGCAGTGTGGGGCTTCTTCCCTGCCTCATTCTGCTTCCCTTGCTCACTTACGGGTTTTACCGAAGAACACACTTTCAAAGAAATCATTTATATGAGGATCCCTGTCTTGAGCTTTGACTCCAGGGACCTGACTCATGGAGCTTCGAACTTCTCGTATCTAAAAATGCCCTATGGGTACCTATAACAAGGGCAGTTGTGCAGATTAAGTGTGATTGTGTTGCCGAAGGGACGGTGTGTGTTAGATACTAGTATCATTACTGTATTTCTTGGTTTCTTACAAACAGAAAACTATATTCATTAGCACAGCCCAGCGTTCTTTAGGCAATTTAGACATAGTAGAAACTTAACATCCAGATTCTGGATGCTTCTGGTCAGAAGGGGGCGCTGTGGAACCAGATGCTTGTAGTTACTGTGTATCTGACAAGCGGACACTGTTGTTCAGTGTTTTATTCTCATTTTTCCCCCTTCACATGGTTGTCATTGAAGGATAGGTCATCATTTAAGACCAAGGACAGAAGAATACGGTACTAACTATACAATGCTTTATGTGATTCTACCCTGTCGAGGGAATAGGCCTGGGAACAGACTCTATTTTATGCTCTGCAAGTTTTTCCTCCTAGATAAAATTCTAGGGACAAGATTTTTTTTTTTTAAATATTTGTCTAGCAATTTGCACCAGCTTTCTAACTGAAATAGCCAAGACAAAAAGCAGAGCTCAAGTGGCATTTAGATTATCAAATGTGTTTTTTGATGAAAGTCTGTTGATGATTTATGTATGCCTTATTAATTTCTTTGGCTTTATTATTTTTGAAATAATTCATTTATTCACGATTTATTCATTCTACAAAGATAAAATATTTGCTTCTGAAACTCACCGTGTTCTGGCAGAGGCAAACAAGAGGAGGGAGAATTGAAACCATCTATAATGTGCTGGGATAGCACAGTCTATGAGAGACTCTACTCCAAAGGAGAAAAGAGCTAGTGGGCTCAGAGTCCAAGGAAGGCTCCACAAAGGAGGCAACTCTTGGCTGAAAGTCTGAGTGGGAATGTGCTTGGGAACAGGGAGAAAATTAGCATTTCAAAAAAATGTAACAGCATGACGTGTAACAACAGTCTGGCACAGGCATCCTGGGATAGTTCAACTAAATTCTCCTGGCCAGAAAAGTCACTGTTAACTAGTAGTGGTTAAGAAGGGATTTGTCTCTTGTAAATATCAAGGAGTGGATAGTTGTTGAATTCTTAGGTTGTATGCATGTAGACAGTCTTTGTTCCCATTGTTCACATAAAGGGTCAATAAACTTTTCCTATAAGGACCAGATGGTAATATATTATTTATTTATTTATTCACTTATTTTAGACACAGGGTCATACTCCTTCATTTACACTGGAGTGCAATGGTGGGATCAAGCCAAACAACTTGGTGAACTCATCCTAGATAAAGGACTATATATCTCATTGCTGAATATGACTATAATCACTTTTGAGATACTCCCCTTGGGAAGTTATGCACAGATGCCAGTGCCTAGATCATCTATCAAAACAGTTTTGGAACTCTTTTTCTGGAATGGCCATCAGAGCTGTCATCATACGATGTCTGACAAGTTCGTGAAATCATCCTAGAAAAAGTGCCACATGCCTCATTGCTGAATGTCACTATGGCCGCCAGATGGCCTGGGCAGTACCTCAAAGGTGCTTTCAAATAATGAAAACCAACCAGACAAAACCCAAACTTCTAAATCAGGGGTCCTCAAACTATGGCCCGCGGTCCACATGCGTTGGTGTGAATTGTATTTTTCCCATTTTGTTTTTTACTTCAAAATAGGATATGTGCAGGGTGCATAGGAATTTTTTTCATAGCGTTGTTTTTCTTTTTTAAACTATAGTCCAGCCCTCCAACAGTCTGAGGGACAGTGAATTGGCCCCCTGTTTAAAAAGTTTGAGGATGCCTGTTCTAAATCATGGCTTAAGTGTTTAATTTAAAACATAGCCAGGCGCTCCTGCCTGTTTTCCTAGCAACTCCGGAGGCTGAGGTGAAGGATTGCTCATGCCCAGAAGTTCAAGGCTGCAGTGAGCTATGATTGTGCCACTTCACTCCAGCCTGGGTGACAGAGTGAGACCCCTGTCTCTAAAAAAACAAAAATAAAAATTTAAAATAAAAAATTTAGACAAAAGCAAGTGAGCCTTACACATCCTCATTATACTCAGGTATGGTTAATACAAGTAATGAGAATCCTTCCCTACTCAGTCACTCCTGGTAAGCAATGAATAAGTGCATCTTTTATCGCCCTGGGCTAATTTGAGATGGACCAGAGCAGACTTTTTATTTCATCTTCTCAGGGCCTGCAGGCCAACCAATCCTCACCATCTTGGAGGAAATGGGAAAGAACTAGACCCAAAGTGAATGTTTTCTTTGGAAGGAAGCAGCCTTGCAAGGCCCTGAGATGGTCATTATTTTACACGGTGATGGGTTGATCCCCAGCCACTTGCTGGGAGGCAGTAGGAGGGGTGTCAGCAGGGGGACAGCAACTGCCCACCTACTTGGCGACTTACATAGTTGATCCGGAAGTGTCGACAGGCCCAGTCGTCCTGCTCTTCCTCTGAGATCATCTCTACGGTGATGTCTCCATAAGCTATAGGTTCTTCTGTGAATGGCCAGTAATGGTCACATTTCACCTAGAGGGAAGTTAACACAATCTTTTCAAATTAACAGCCTAGGGAAGAAATTAAATCTATGCTCACTTAGGGAAGATAATGGTATCTGTCTGTCTATAGAACTATACGTGACTGTGGTAAAGATTAAAAACAAAGCAAGTACAATAGTTTGTGCTACACATTAAGCACGTTACCGGTGGCAGTGGCTGAGGTAGCTTAGCTGCTGAGTAGGAACACTTCCATTTGGTACGTACCCTCCTTTTCTCATTACACTGAGTGAGCATGACAATAATCTGAGATTTTTGTTGTAGGACCATCTTCCAGAAGTCATTCCTGGTTTCAGGCAGCGGCCCCTGGGTGGCAATATACTCCTGAGGTGAGTTGTATCCCTGAGAGATGAGGAACAGTCATCACCTAACCAGCCAGACAGAGTCAACACCAAATGCTGTTCCACCCTCAGGGAGAACATCAGAAAATGTACCAGTGATAAAACTGGCGAAGGATCACACGCCTATGTAACATTTTCTACTTTTTTAATCAAAGAGGCAATAAGAATAACTGATTATATAGGTCTTTGTGACTTTAAGCATTGTACTCCAGAAGCCTATAAAAATCACATCCACACCTTTTTGTGACAACAACCACTCTCTTTATAGATATATAAAAAGCACAGGCGCTCAGGTGGAGCCCTTTGACTTTGTTTGCTGAAACTGAAGTTTAAACATGAGAGATGATCTTTAGCCTTTCTACTTTCTTGTTTGCTACTCGTTTACAAAGAAATCAGAACATTACTTATCTATGGGTTTCCCCACCCCCACCCCCATTCTTTACTCTGAAATGAAATAGTGGGAACTACTCTGCAAGGTTTGAGCTGCATAGGAGAAAGGCTCCCTTTTTAACTGCCTGACGCATACATATAATCCTAATAGTATTCCACTGGCTGGGCCAGCATTGGCATGCCTGATGTTTTTTCTCCTTACAGGAATGTAGTTGGCATTGATGTAGTCTGCCCCTTCCTCTTCATTCATGGAGACTAATCTCACACGGCTAAAGTCATCTGTAAAGCATAAAGAGAAAAGAAATGTTAAACATTGAGAGGAAGGAAGAATGAGCTTGACCTTCTCTAGCCAATATCAAGTCACATCGGTCAGTAATAGAGTAGGTAGATAACTTATTTTAGCCTGATATTTCAGCCATTTCTCAATCTTAGTTTCTTGTTTAAATAAATACATACATACATATCTCCCAACCACTATTTTCTTCCCACGAGGTCTCCTATCCTTGAAAGAACTGTCTCCAGGGCTTTGGGAGGTTGGGTAGCATATTTACAAGAACTAATATTTCTGGGAGATTGTATGAAAAGCTATAGTATATAACCTGAATACATGATTTACACCTCACTTAGGGACACCTGCAAAATTTACTACCCTTGGGAGCTCTGGAAAAGAAAAGATGCATGGGAGATTTTTGTAAGTGGACTTTAAACGAGAAAATTCTGAGCTATGTACAAATGTGAAATGTTATTATAATAAGACTACCTAATTTCATCAAGAAACCATATGAAAGAGATCTCTTTCTACAGATTTTTCAGCCTCCCTCTTCTGACTTTTCCATTCTTGTCCAGCTCACCCAGAGTGTAGTGGAGAAGAAAGTTAAATCTATACTGGAATCTCTTTTAATTTTCCTGTAAGTACTTTATATTACTTTTTTTCTCTCTCAAATATTGCTCTTTATCACAAACTGCTAAGCAACAACATAACTTGCCAGAAGTTAGGGAAGGTATTTTAATGCTTTTCACTTTCTATTTGCCTCCTTCCAAAGCCAACGAATTGACTAAAAGTATTTTAAAAGAGCACAGATTATCTGAGTCCTAATTTGGCTAAGATTTTTGTGGTCTCCACAGGGCCAAATGGTCAGCCTTTTCTGTTCAAATACAATTCATTTAAAAGCATGATAATCAAATCTTCCTCCATATGATAGGAACTAATAACCTCAAATGGGAGTGAGATGAATGCCATCTCAGGGATGGGCCAGAGATGCAGACCATGAAGGGGTCTGGTCAGAGATGGGTGAAATTGACCGGTCTGCACTTAACAGTATTTCAACCTTCAAGAGACACGCAAGATCAGCAACTATTGACCATCTTACATGGTAGGATGTTTGTGTAACGGTTTTTACATCGATTCAGTGGAAGATCTGCAGCAAAGTGTGGGATGTCCAGTCCAATCAATTTCAACTCCTGAGAATGACAGAGAATAGATTTGAAATTTCTGTACATGGTGTGGATTGGATTATTGATCATACAGATTTATTGTTCACATTGAATTATGCCTTATTTCCTGCCTATAACAGAGTCAAAACATGCTCTTTACTACGCCATGTTTAATGTTGTGGTAGCTTCCTTTGGGGTAGAGTGTATTTCTCCACCTCACTGATTTCAACTTGCCTGGGCAATGAACTTGGTAGAACTCAATGAACTTCAATGAAGTTGCTTGGTTTGGCTTGCCATGTTGTGTGTCTGCCAGCTGCCATGAAAAGAACATGCCCAGGGAAGGTGCTAGTCTCAGAATGAGGAAACATATGGACAGACCTGACTCTTGACTGTAGCCTAAAATGGAACTGTCCCAACAGTCCCATGGCCTATGACTAGGAAAAATAAATGCAGTGGGCCACTGAGACTTAGGGATTTTTTTTTTTTTTTTACATATACCTGTGTTTATTAGGTTTCCACTTTTTGCCTTCACAGAATTAAAAAGGCTTAAAATTTAATAACAATAACAATGTTTAAGATAAGGCCTAGAAACAAAAACCTCGTAAAGAATGAATGAAGATAAATACATTCAAAACATTTTTTTTCTTATAAGGCATTTTTTACAATAATAGCTATAAAATACAACACACAAATACTTTGGATGGTGGTTACTGGGAGAAGTAAGAACTATGTGCGTAACTCTCAGGGTATGAAAGATTTGAAAACAGAAATGCTCTTCAGATTTTTGGAGGAATAGCGTAAGTGAAATTTATGCTTCTATTGTTTAAAGTATTTTGGAAATCTACCCCTTTTTAAAAGTGCCTTTATGGATAATTTGCCAAAATATCTCACCTGTTCTGGTGCACCACGTATAAACTTTGTGGTCTTGAAAGGTAGTTCAACTCTTGTTAACATCAGTTTAATTATTGGAGGATAATAATTTCCCCATTCCTCACTGGTGTACAGAGACTATCAAACGGGATAACTCAACAAATGCTAATGCAGCACTATCAATAATGACCGAGAAATGCTTCTGTGATGAATCTTTGTTTTGCTTTGCCTGACTCCATAAATTCTCCCTCTTTTGTCTTTTGTGCTAACACACCAATAACTCTCCCCTGAATTCTCTCACTTTGGGGACAGACTGATAAGCCACAGGAAAAGGTCTCAGATACAAATGAAACTGTAGAAACAGACTGAGGCTGAGAGTTGGAGCACATATGGAAGCTGACTAATTGATAGAACTTTAATTGTGTGTTGCCTCCCTGCTGTAAATGCCCTGAGTTGATAAGAGAGGTTTAATTGGCTGTACAGTGTAAATGGAAATTGCCAAAGTTGGATTGCAGAAAGCAGGAACTGCATGTAAACACAGAATGCTTTGCAGTCTTTGTAATGTAGCCTGTCACAAAGTGGAAAATCAGATACTGAGTTTCCAGTTCAGTAGCTTTGCAGTTATTTTCTTTCCAACCATATGGAAATTCCATTGGCTTAAATCTTCGTGAAGGCACAGCATGGGGTGATGGCCTGAAACCAACATAAATCATTTCTGAATTTTCTTTTGCCAGTTGTGTCCCTAATTTATCATCTTTCTTCCTTAGGGTACATAGTCATCTGTAGGGCATTGAATAGTGGTCCCTGAAAAGAGATTTCCACATCCTGACCCCTAGAACCTGTGAATGTGAATTTATTTAGTCAATGTCTTTCCAGATATAATTAAGTTAAGGAGCGTGAAATGAAATGAGATCACCCTGGAGAAGAGGAAGGGGCCGTATAAAGATGGAGGCACAGATTACAGTTATGTAGCTGCAAGCCAAGAACCCCTGCAGCCATGAAAAATGGAAAGAACCAAAGAAGTGTTCTCCCCGAGAACCTTCGGAGCCAGTGTGGCCTGCTGACACCTTGATTCTAGACGGCTGGCCGCCGCTTCTTGAGAATAAATTTCTCGGGTTTTAAGCCAATAAGATTGTGGTAATTTGTTATGGCAGCTCTAGGAACTCACACAGTTACCCAAGCCCACTAGCAATCTATGTTTTGTTGGCTGTGCTTAAAGCATACAAGACTTGAAAAGTAAAGCACAAACATATGTATTATATTAGTGTGTTTGGGCTACCATATCAAAATACCATAGGGTGGTGGTTCAAATAGCAGACATTTTTTTTTTGCAGTTCTGCAGGCTGGGAAATTCAAGATCAAGGTGCCAACAAAGTAGATTTCATTCTCAGGCTTCTTTTCTTGCCTTCTAGGCAGTCACCATCTCCCTGTGTGCTCACTTGACCTCTTCTTTGTGTGTGTTTTGGGACAGAGAGAGAGGGAAAGCAACTCTCCGGTGCCTCTTCTTACAAAGGCCTTCATCCTACTGTAAGGGTCCTACCCTTGTAATCTCATCTAACGCTAAGTAACTTCCAAAGGCCCTATCTCTATCCCGTTGGTGATTAAAGCTTCAACACATGCATTTTGAGAGAACACAAAAATTTAGCCCAGAGCCTGCACTATTATCTTTTGAGGAGAAGAGTAACTGCGTTTTGGTCTTAGACTTTGTAACAATGTCAGCAGGTGATAGCGTGCTTTTGGTGCTTGCCTTGGGATAGGATGGACCTCAGAGTCAGTGGAGCTAGATGACTCCTGGGCCACGCGCGTGGAACAAGTGAGAAGAAAAAGCGTACAGTGTTGTTGCTACTACCAGAAACGGTGGCGCTGTAGCTCCTGCCAGAAATGAAAGATCATCTTTTGTGAACTGCATGGCAAATAATATGGCTTTTTCTTTATTATCTTTGCAGCCATGTTTCTGGACAAAGATGACAAGTGCCTTTCCTAGCCTTCTGATTAAACACAAAGCTCAGAAATTAATGCAGAACAAGCAATATGGAGTTTGTCTCCTGGGTGCTCACATTTTAGCTCTAAAGTCTAGTTCTTCAAAACGTTTCTCATATTAGACATGACAAATGAGGAACTGATTTTAATCCCTGGGTCCCAAACCTCCTTAAGAAAAGATGCATATTTTCATCAGAAGGATAATCAGTCTTTCAGCAGATTCAAAATCAGATGGAAGATAAAAGGAAAATTATTCCGTAAACACGAATTAGCAACTCATATAGCTTCATGTATGACTTATAGCTGTATTGGTAATATATGTAAATCTAGACATTAGTTTACATTTGCATAATGTTTTAAAATGTAATTTCTCAGTGTGAGAGTGATCTTTCAATGTCAGCATCAAAAGTACCAAGCATTCATATAAGCGGAACAAGTAAACTGTTCAGCTACTGGGTTTATGTAGACCCAGCTGATTCAGCCGTCTTAGTATCCTCTCGGGTTTCCCTTAGGGCTGGAAACATTTTTTTTTCCTTAAGTCAATTAACTATTAACATATTTTAAGAAAATTTTAGGGCTTCCATGTGACAAGTCTGACATACATCCTGAAATTAGGCATGAGAGCATAATGCTTCTTTGAAAATCAAGGAGGAAACCCTGACATCGAACCTGAGGATGGGGGGGTTCAGATGGGGTTAGGGTTGCTTATACCTGGAGGTTGTCCAGTGAAGAAGGAAGTGAGTCAGCTCAGATGGCCACCGCTTGAGCAAATGTTAGTCCAAAACACACAGTCTAACACTGTGACTTAAAACAGACTCCTGCAGAGTAAGTTATATTTTCCCACTGGAACACGTATGCTATGTCAGGAGTTGGCACCAAATAAATCGCATATATGACCAATGGTGTTCCAAGAATAAAGATACATGAAGAAAAGCCTCATAATAAAGGCAAATGTTAAACACTACTTTAAATCATGGTGTGCTGGTTAAATTTATGTATCAAATAGGCCCGATAGCCCAGTTGCTTGGTCAAACACCAGTCTAGATGTTACTATAGAGCAGTGGTTCTCAACCTTCCTAATGCCGCCACCCTTTAATACAGTTCCGACCATAAAATTATTTTTGTCGCTACTTCATAACTGTAATTTTGCTACTGTTATGAATCGTAACGTAAATATCTGATATGCAGGATGTATTTAGGCGACCCCTGTGAAAGGGTCGTTTGACCCTCAAGGGGATGGTGACCCACAGGTTGAGAACCATTGCTGTAGAGGTTTTCGTTCTTTTTTTCTCTTTTCTTTTTTTTTAGAAGCAATTAACATGCAAATCAGCAGAGTTTGAAGACAGCAAATTACCCTAATGTGAGTGGTCCTCATCCAATCAGCTTTGGGTCTGAAGAGAAAAGAGAGGTCCCACCCAGACTAGAGACCCTGCAAACTGAGCTCTTCCCCAGGGCTTCAGCCTGTTGGCCTGCCCTGCAGATTTCAGACTTGGCAGCCCCCACAATCGCATAAGCCCTAAAATAAATCTCTCTCTGTACACCCTCCTGGTTCTCTGTGCACATCCTGCTGCTTTCTCTGGAGAACGTGGACTAAGAAACACAGGTTATGAAGCTCATTTGCATCCTCACCCCACGTTCATCCAACATTTCTCTGTGGAACACAAAGGGCCTGGGACAATTCTTTGTTGAGAAGGACTGTCCCACTCTTTAGAGAACATTTAACACCTCTGCCCCTCTCCCATGAACACTATTAGTACCTTCCTCCCACTGAGAGGAAGGCATTATAACAACCCACACATTCCCCCACTCTCCCTAGGAGATTGACTGGTACTTGTCTAGTTGAGAACTATTGATCTGGTTCAACCTGCCCATTTTATAGATGAAGAAACTGAGGCAACGAGAAAACATTATTTTTTTTCAATATTAACTAGTGGTAGCAAGGATACAGACTTTAGATTTCTAGTTTGGCACATCCCTAACTCCCTACGAATCCTATGAAGTCAGTCTAAATGTAGGCCTTTATACATTGAATGTACAAAATCCCTACACATTGTATAAATTGAACATTTAGCATATCAATGTCCAACTCCACCTTTTATATATATTTTGGCACCTAAGAGTAGTCTGCTTATCGCTTATTGTTCAATGTTCCCAGAACCCTCTCTGTGGAGGGATAACACTCTCCTTCTTAGGGTAGCTGGTTGCATAAGTAAGAGCTTGTGTGGTTCTGCTCTTTTGGGCTGCAGTTGGTTTGAATGGCCACCACAACCTGGGCTAGTCAATCAAAGTCCTTTCCTGTTAATATCCAAACTGCAAGCAAGAAAGAAAGTCAATATTTCCCTTTTGAAACCATGGAAATGACAGGATGTGATTCACAAGGGTTCTTTTTGGACACTTCTCCACCATGTAAAAGAGTCTGGTTTGCAGTGAAAGACAGGCCAAGACCAGCAAGAAACAGGAATCAGAAATAAAAAGAGGGCTGCTGTAGGGATCTGGGCCTGGGTTCCAGTAATCCCCGAGACTGAACTGCTCCTCTACTCGCCTGATGGTTTAGCCACTCAGCCCTTCCTCTGATTATACCAGATCCTTTCAATAAACCCCCTTTCCCTTTGGTCTAAGCTAGTTTAACTTACGTTTTTGTCACTCCCAATGAGAAGAATCTTTTGTTTTACTAGAGAATGACTTACAGATTTTTTTTTTTTTTTTAATGATGCAATTCAGAACACAAGAATTGCTGCATTTGGGTTTGGTGGTGTAAACGATGAGTGCCCAGCGGAGGTCATGGTTCTAACTGTGCCACTAAAGGCATGAAACCTTGACAGAATTAAGCGAAGACATGGCTTAAATCAGGTTGAAAGGGTAGCTACATTAGGATTTTTATCACCATTATCAGATTTTTCCCCCTAGCACTTTGGCTTACCTTTCATTATAAAATACTCTCCTCCTTTCATCTTCCTTGGCACATTTTTCTGGACTGTCCTCCCCCTTGTCAATGTCCACCGAGTTTCTGGTTTTTGAGCTATAGCACTTGGCATGGCACCTACCATTTCCTATGCACCTGCGTGCCCTGGGTCACTGAGCAGCCTCTGTATGGAATTTCTCAGGACACAGGTGGCAGTTAAAGATCTAAGGGCTTGGGGCTAAAGCTTTCCTTGGCTGATGAGAGGAAAAAGACATGAATAAGGAGAACAAGGACAGAGTTCTTAACAGGCTTTTTAAAAAACTACAGAATTTAGAAGAGTCACTTTATCTTTCCTTCTTCCCTGAATCACTGACCACTGGACCTAATCCTGTTGAAACCTGAAGTATGTGAGATCATTCTGACTATGTTATGAGCTGTAAAATATGTGGGAAGAACAAGTAAGGGACAATTACGTCCCCTACACAGCTGAGATCCTACACTTTCTCATTTCCCTCTACTCTGACGCGTGGTCTTAGACAGAAAGAAACATGTGTGATTCAGAAAAAAAATAGGTGTTGGCAATTTTTTCATTTTCTGCACAAATCATGTATAACTTTCTTTTCACAATTTTTTCCATGGAAAGAAACTACAACTGCATGAGGAATATTAAGTAGAATGCCAGGAGTCCTATGGTATGAAGAGTCCCCTGCCAGGCTCAACCAATGAAAGGGATCAGTCTCACCCATCGTCCTCCAGCACTGGAGCCCACAAAGCTGGAGAAACACTAAAAATCCCTGACAGTGAAATTCTGTCCCAGGCTTCTCTCTCAGCCTGCTTTTCCCCACTGTACCCTCAATGCCCTTGGTTTTCAAGGACAGCTGGCTTCTCCTACTCCTACTCACCTATCTGCATCTGTTCTTCCCTCTCCCTCAGGGGTTCTATCCATGCCCCGGCCTATGAGCCAAAGACTGACCGAACTAGCAGATGTGGCTCCCCTGAGGCCAACGAACTACTCTGCTTGTTACGCAACCACGTCACAAGCACTGCCAGGGAGCAGGGAAATGACCCTGACACAAACCCCCCAATTCCCATGCCCTCTCCTTTACAGAAGGCAGGAAATGCTTTATCCAACTCACCTCAAATTGAAGAGAAAATTTATAGTCCGAGTCTTTGGCCATATCCTTGATGTAGGCATCAAAGTCATCCAATTGAACCGGGCTTTGTCAAACACAAAGAAATGCATGTTTTAAAAATCCCGTTGATAGGTATTATATATTGTTTAACATCATACTCCTCAATTTTCTTGGAGACCATAGAAATTTTAATTCTCAAAAGTTAGCATTCATTTTTTTTTTGATCAAGTTACCAGCCTCTACCAAATATCAGACTTCTTGAGATAGGAGAAATCTCTGGATTTGCACTTGGCTCTGACCCTAGCAGCATAATATTATACATATGCATCGTCAAATATACACATACATATGCGTTGTTTCCAGAAAACTCTGGCATATGGAAAGGAACAAAGGATTAGATTCCAAAAACCTGTTGAGTTGTGATTTTATTGGCTAAGTGATCCTGGAGAATTACCTAACTCTTTAGAGATTCAAGATTCTCATCTGTAAAATACTATAGTTACATCTTCCTCACAAGGTTGACAAACAGTCAGTGTATAAAGAACCCTGTGAGTTTAAACAGTTTTACAAGTATAAGTAATTGTACTGTGGACTATAGTCTCCCCAGGGCATGGGTGGTGGGATGGAGGGCTAGTTTGAAAGCTTGCAGAGACTCCCTGGAGAGAGCTATCTAAACAACATTAGTCCCATCTCCAAATGACAAGGACATGGCAGAGACTTGTGAATAATCCAACATCACACAGCTCCTAATAATCCAACATCACACAGCTGGTAGAACTGTAACCAGAACCCAGGGAGAGTGTTTTCTGGTTTAAAGCTTTTCCCATTTCAAACTTGTTTACCATCCCAAAAGAATGACTAAAGATGGGACTCCTGTCCTGGAGTGAACACCATTAGAACTGCACTCTCAGGCTGACCTGGTGGCTCACTCTTGCAATCTTAGCACTCAAGGAGGCCAGGGCAGGAGGACTGCTTGAGGCCAAGAGTTCAAGATCAGTCTGAGCAAGAGCAAGATCCCCATCTCTACAAAAAATAGACAAATTAGCCCAGTGTGTTGGTATGTATCTATAGTCCCTGCTACTTGGGAGGGTGAGGGAGGAGGATTGCTGGGTCCTGGGAGTTTGAGTTGCAGTGAGCTATGATAATGCCACTGCTCTCTAGCCCTGGTGACAGGGCAAGATCCTGTCTCAAAAAGCAAAACAGAACAAAAAACAAAAACAAACCTGCCCCTCTACAACCACAATGAAAACCTGCACTCTTTGGCTACAATCTTTGAGCAGTACCTGGATGTTAGCGTTAACAGCTCTGATTTTCATCTTGTCACAGGAAAAGGGGAGACACATTTGAGAAAACATTTATGGGCTAGAAAAAGCAAAAGCAAGAAGCAGAGAGAAAAGAGGGATAAAGGAAGGGCCAGGAAATGGAAGAATGAGGAGAGTGACAGGGTGAGAGCAAGAAAGTTGGGAGGGAGCAGAGACCAGCAGGGTGAAATCTAGGAGAGGAGAAAGGGGGTGGAAGGAAGGACCCACGGCCTGAGGACGACAGGGGAGGTAGGGCCAGGGGCCAGGGAAATGTGGTTGTGGTGGGACATGTGACGAAGAGAAGGCAAAGGGAGAGGCGAGGGGAAAGCATCTCAAAAAACCTGGCTTCTAGAGAAGGCGGGAGAATTCAATGAGAAGGGCGAAGGAGGAAGCTGGTTCGATGTGACTTTTTTTGGCTTAAGGGTAGGGTCTACCGTTATTAAACCCTACCGAATCTTTTGTCAGGATCTTGCTTCTCTTTCTCCTCTGTGCCTGAGTTTTGCAAAGAGCAAATACTGATAGAATCTCTCCTTTTTCTAGCGACACCCTGTCCTCTAAGTGATCTGGTCTGTGCCTCTTGCTCACTTACCAACCCAACCAATAATTTTGAGTAACAGAGTTTTTATTTTTCTGTTACATCATTTCTTTCAGGGGACAGGACCTCCCATCTGTTCAGCCTTGTCTCTCCTACATCAGTTGGCGTATGCAAGTGGAATATTTGCTCATTTGAAATGGACTTAGAAAGATTATTCTGCATCCACAAGTACCTTAAAATTATATGCTGCTCAAGGCTAACTAGAAATATTTTTTACACTGACTATTTTAGATTATATAATGGCTTACTCATGATTTATTTTCCCCTTAGCACAGATGCCACAGATGCAGCTGGAACCCTTAACAGTCTCCTTGGACTAATTCGCCAATGTTCTATGCTGGGCAAATACCAAGAACAAACTCTATTTCAATATTCTTCATATGTAGGGTTTTAACTATGAAAAGGTCCAGAGGTGATCATCTAATAGGCTTTTGACAACCATTGATAGTTAATGTTTAACTAAAAGGATTATAATTCTTCTGACTTAACGGTTCAGTAGATAAGTAAAAACACAGGCTAGCTAGAGGAGCTATCTTTTCTACTTATTAGGAAGGTTTCTTGAGATAGCATTATCAGAGTACTTATCATAAGATCAAATATAATAGAAGTCTTTCCTTACACTAAACACAGAATTTCAAAATACTAAATGGGTTTTAGGAACCTCTCAGGTGGCTAAATATTAGAATTTCACAGACTGTATTTAGGATATCACATTCCCTCCGGTAAGATGCTTAGAATTCCTGACAGCTCATTCTTTCTCAGATTTTGCATGGGCAGAGTTGTCCTTATTCCTGAAATGGTTTATGTGGTACATATGCGTAAACACACAGACGCACATTGTGATTAGCTATTGTCATACACATGTCCTTTTTCTCAAGCATCCCTTCTATTAATATGGTATGTTAAGAGAGGCAGTGTTTTTGATTTGGAAAGTTAAGATATTATGATGAACTTCTTTTTTCCAGTCTTTTTTTTTTCTTTTTGTTTTTTTTTTGGCTAGGGCCGGGTTTGAACCTGCCACCTCCATATGGGGCCAGCGCCCTACTCCTTTGAGCCACAGGCACCGCCTGATGATGAACATCTTTTTTAATAAAATAGTAAGAAAAACTTACTTAGTCAGTTTCCTCTTCTTTAAACCATTTTTACTCCTAAGAATTGAAAAAAAAAAACACATTTATCTGGGCAAAAAAACTGATTAACAATAATTAAACTAGAAGGGCTTTAAATAATTACATCAGGCACCTCCATTTTATTAAATTTTCATTAAACACACCTCAGGTTTGTTTAATCACTTTTCCTTAAATGAGAAGATAATGATAATAATTTTAGATTCATTTTTAAAAAAACTCTATTGGATTGCAGAGTTATATTTGCACCTTATATTTCATACTTGCTAAAAACTGAGTCCTAGACATATAATTTCTAGCTACTGGTGATTAACTTGCTAACGCATTTTGTAAATGTATAGAAGTATCTCTCTGCTGCCTAAATACTCTGCAGGCAGGAAGGAAGAATTGGAGAATAAAAAAGAGAATGAATGATGAGGGGTGGAATGTCGGTTTCTTAACTAAAGACTAAAATAACCTTTCCTGACATTTTGATTAGAGATGTAAATTTGTGCTGTGTGGACGCTTATCTTATATAATTCTACGATGGCATTGTTCTCATTCAATTTTGAACTAGTTTTTAAGCTATCTGAAGAACTGGACCCATTACATGCTTGTTATTAGTTTGCTTCTATTCTGTAAATTCAAGCATAGGAAATGTTACTGAATAATTCGGTTGATCCCATTTGTTTAGGGTAGTGGTTTCTATCCAGCAAGTAAGATGACAACTCACCTGAGTTAGCTAATACTAATCTGTTGAAGCCCTTTGTTATCCTATCCTTACTGTTTTATATAAATGATGAATATTGAAACATGATGGAGCAGGTAAATCACACAATGCTAACCATTTTCATAAGTAATTTTCAAAGGTCCTTACCTATTTTTGATGAAAGCACCCAAGTTTTTAGAAAAAAACAGTCTATAGTAAATAACCAGTTGTGACTTACAATGCTCACGTACCAAAATATTTATTTATAGACATTTATTTGCTTTATTAAAATCATGAATATGTAATTGGACACTTCCACTCCTTGAAAGCTTTTAGGACAACGAAGCACTACATCTTCTGTGCTCTTACGGTCTTTGGCCAATGGAGTATTTCTCATGCTGGGTGACTGTTACTTGCATACCCACACTTTGCTAGAAATAATAGTGCCAGGATGTTATTAACCCCCAGGCCTGAGCACAGTTAATGAAACACATACTGGGTGGCCAATAAATGCTTATTTAATTAGATTGACACAAAACATCTCTGCCATGTTACTGTCAGGATTTCAATTAATGATTCATTTAAGAATTTGATACTAGACTTGGGCTTGCGAGATCTAATTGCGGAATGAGACTTGTGGATGGGGAGAGAGTAATGTAGGTCAGGACATGAGGGACAACCTCTATAAAGGCAAATGGTGTTTGTGGTTTTCAGGTAGTTTTGATTTCTTCCCACTTCGTAGGGAAGACAATCCATTCAATAGTGCTTGCCCTATTTTTTCTCCCTCATCCTCTTTGTCCTCCGTACATGGGATTTAGAGGGAATATACATTTTAGGTTTTACTCTGCCTCTTCTGCATCCCCTCTAAAACCCACTGTGACTGTGACATAGATGCTTCCCTATAGGCATTTGGGAACCTAAAGAAAAATCGATCCATCATTTTTTCTTCAGCTCTTTTGGTGGTAATTTTGTCAGCTGTAGGAATTCCACTTCCTTTGTGTACTAAGAGCCAGTTACTTTAGTGCTTTAGGAATGCACTAAAGTAACAGAGATGGCTCCCAGCTCTCTGTCAGGAGGCTGCCAACATATTTTGTGATTGGGAGTGAACAAAAAAATGCTTTTCTATCCAAACAGACTTTAAGGGGAACTAGGAAGAAACAAACGTATGTTCAGAGGGTGACACTGAATAAATTCAGTGCTGAGATATTAAGCTGTTACTACTCAACAGCTGTGAAGAAATCTGATTCACGGAGGAGAGACACAGTCTTGTTCTTTCTGTCTCATTCATTACTGAGTGAACTTTCAATTTAACGTAAGATTCTACTGTGTGTTTTGTATGAGGCATTGTCATATATTTACTGTCCTTGGTGTAAGTCTTCATGATTTGTGTAAAGCTTTCATTGTTCTATTGAGATTCTGCTGATTCCAAGGAGTTCCTGAATCCTGAGAACGTGGAACAGGACGGGATTGAATTAGAAGACTCCGCAGCAACACTAATAGAATTTTCTTGCATTTTTAATTAATATGCTAATTCCAAGACTAACACCAGGGGAAGATTCATGTAAGTTAAAGCAATTTTCACTTCAGCACATTATGGGAAGAGATTCTGTGTGCAAGATGCAGTGAACATTTGAAGAGATAAGAGTATCACCTTTTCATTGTAAAAGATGTTCCAAATAACCAATAAATATTAATATTGCCCATCAGCTATATAGCATATATCCTGTATGTTGAGAATGTGGAACACTATGGGATTGAATTAGAAGACTCATATATGCATAGAGGATTGTGTACTTCTTTTAAGTTTTTTCTTTTTCTTATATGAGGTATGGTTTAAAGTCTTAATGACTTCAAGAAGTTAAGGTGCATTCTTCATAAGTCCTTCCTGGTTATGGCCATCTTGGAAGGCCAGCCACACTGGATTCCTTTCAATGAAGAATATGGGGCAATGGCCAAGACATGGGATTTATAACGGATAGAACAAAACAGATAAACTCTAATAGCACTCATTTCACAAGTGCTGCTTTTTCTTTGACGAGTTAAATAGAAACATCCCCAAATCTTAAAGACATCTTTAAGGCTCTATCATTCTCCAAATAGAACATGTAATAACCACAAATAAAGTTGAGCATTTTAAACAAATGTTGCTTCATGCTTAAAGTGTCAACTGATTAGAATTGAGAAATGGAAGATGAATACCTGAGTACAACTAGAGAGTGGTTATGACAGGAAAAAAAGAAAGGAAGGAAGGAAAGAAGGAAGGAATGAAGGAAGGAAGGAAGGGTGAAAGTAATAACACTGCATCTAAGTAGAGCTAGTCTAATGTCTAAATGAGATGACTTCTTTCAATAGGAAACATGCTCTGGGACCATCAAAGTGAGAAATCCTTACAGAACACCATCCCAAGACTAACCTAACTGGGCACCTGGGCTCCATACTCATTCTGTTACCACCCCAGGAAAACATTCGAGCAACACTTTGAGAGAGAAAAAGGGCCTTTTGGTTTCCACACAAACCACTAGCACCAACAGGAGGGTTTTAGAAAATGAACTGGAACATCTTTCCAAGAAATCAACAGTTTAGAGAGAAACTGGATGGTGTGTTAGGAAGTATGTAGGGGGAGGGGGATGGCTGTTGTTTGTGGCTGTTGATAACAGGGTAAGTAAAACATGAAGATATACAATGACAATTTAGCAAATGAAAGCAGGAGAAAATATCCAAGAGTTTCTAGATGAAGAAAACAGCAGGAAATTTGAGTGGCTGTGTGAGTACAAGCTGTCCTCGACTGAGCAGAGACCATGACCTTCACTTCTTTTGCATCTGGCATTGCACAAGCCCAGGCTGACAACGTAGTTTATGTCCACTATGTATTCACTGGGTGAGATGTGTGAAATTTACTGCCAGCCACAGACATCATGAGGATCTATGCTTTGCCTTCTCTTCGCACCTGAAGAGAACCAATTTACAATCTCAAGATGATTCTTCTAAAAACTACTGAAGAATATATTTCCCCCCTTTATTTGGGTATTGTACTATAATCAGTAGTATAAATAGGAGACCTTGAAGGGGTTGGTGAAATTTAAAGATATGTTCATCAGTGGGACCTATTAAGAAAGACATGAAAATAGGACAGGCCTACCTGATAGAACTTTAAAACTGAGCTGTGGAAAATGAGAAAGTCTGAAAGAGTTAAACAGGGAAATGAAAATAACATCATATAAGGGCATTTGCTACAAGTATTTTAATAATAGGTAAAATCCTTAAGAATGATCCTTCCTTCCTTCCTTCCTTCCTTCCTTCCTTCCTTCCTTCCTTCCTTCCTTCCTTCTTTCCTTCCTCCCTTTCTTCCTATGATAGGATCTTGCTCTGTCATCCCAGCTAGAGGGCAATTGTGTCATTGTAGCTCACAACAACCTTAAACTCCTCGATTCAAGCAATCCTCCTGCCTCAGCCTCCTGAGTAGTTGGGACTATAGGCCTTACCACTGTGCCTGGGTAGTTTTTCTAATTTTAGTAAAGTCCGGATCTTGGTCAGGCTGGTCTTGAACAACTGAGCTCAAGTGATCTTCTGGCCTTCGCTGCCCAGAGTGCTAGGATTACAGGAGTGAGCCACCATGCCCAACCAGTTTCACATATATCATGGTGTACTTTGTTTCAAAAACTTCCCTCTAGCCTTGTTTAAAATATAAATTCTGGTATTAGCAATCTTTATTATGAGAAATTCCTTTTTTATATTTCTTCCATTGCAACTCACAATCCTAAATTCTGCCAGCTATATTTTTTCTGTCCTCAGAGAAGCCAAAAAATATTCGATCAATTGTCTTTCTGAATAAATAACTCTCCAGATTGCTTTTTATCTTTTTTTCCTCAATGGGCCATTTTGTCTAGTCCATAAAATCTTTTTATTGCTTTCTTCTCAGTCCTTTTCAAGTTGTCCATATTTCTGGATCTGTCTTTACATAATTTAGTACCTAAGCACATGTATTAATAATACTTAAGAACAATGACATATTTGTCAGTTCCCTGGGACACTGCTACCTTTTTCTCATAACTCAGGAATAGAAATAGTTTTTTCAATCCTTTATTCTCAAAATTCAAGGTTATTAGTGTTATTTATTAAAAAACCAAAACAGATACTTTCCAAAATTTGATTATTGAAATTATTTAGATTTCGAGAAAATAAGAAATTTCAGGAGTCTGCTTTTTACAGAGGAATGAATAGATTTCAGAGAAGCCTGAGTTTGGAACCTGAACTTCCTATATGGTAGTATAGATACTAATGTCCTCAAAGCTTTATGTCCACAAGTCTAAAATGAGACTAATATCTATCTCTGCAGGAGTGTACAGGAGAATTAAGGAAGATGATTAAACAAAGAGGCTGGCACATAGCCAGCTGTTCAGTATTATTGAGTTAGCATTATTACAAAAATTCTGTATTATTATCAAAAACAGAGTACTATGTAGACTCTGGTTTCTCAACATGGGTGTATTTGTACCTTCTTGGAAATATAGTGCCCTCTAATGGATGCAAATGGCAAGGAAAATGGAAAGGGTCATTTACAAAGATGAAAAGACAGTGGATTGACCCCATGAAGAAATGAACGACTCATAATAAATGAAAGAAAATCTGGCCTAGAACATCACAAGAACAAAATTTAAGTGAGAAAACATTACAGTTAGCATCTTGGTGCCATTAACCACTTCGATACACAATTAACAATTTTGAATGCAGCCAAACATATAAAATAATTAAAAAGAAATTTTCCTTTTGGTTTACTTCTTGAAAGCTAAGTTTGAAAGACTTTGTGTTAGGTAAAGAGTAAAAAAAAAATCACTTACCAAGGATTAATATAAAATGCCAAAAGATAATCAGTCCAAAGACATGAGGGTAGCAGGGTTAAGAAAGCAAAGATACTCCTACGCCTGTGAGCATTAATAGATAACAGATGTAAAGATGAAAAAGTGACAAGAGTTAGTAATATAAACTGTGAATAGATATCAGTAAATTACCTTCCAGGATCAATTAATATGACAAGCACCTTAATTACAACTAAATATTATTCTATTCTGTGAAATTTAAATATGAAGGCTTAAGTGCTATAAGGTTGAAAAAAATCAGTTTTCATTCAGGCATGGACTTATTATAATCAGATATATTTCTTGCAACTTATTTTGTGTCAATTAGTCTATTAGATGATTACATTTTACATTCAGTTAAATGAGGCTCTTAAATGCCTCATCAGTTAACTCTTATTCTTGGATATCATTCTTCCAACGTTTAAGCCTATTTTAAGAAATTTCTATAACATCCTTTTGATAGCTAAATAGTGGCTTGTGTAAGCATATATAAATGGTCAGTTTATGTATACTGATTGTGATGAAGACTAAGCTTTTGAAACACAAACTTATAAAGTTGCACGACTAGGTGTGACTTTCTATATTACTACACAATTTCTAAAAATGACCCTTAAAACACAGGTACACTATGATTCTCAGGAATCATTCATTCACACTCAGGCATCATTCTTTCAAAGACTCAGCTCATTAGCTGCTTACTCTATAATCTCACTGCTACTCAGGTAAGTGGGAGCACACTCTTTGGTTTCACTTTAATTCTAATTCAGACTATTGATTTAAAATGCTTGGGTGGAATCCAATTTTAGATATTCAAACCATTTGTCAAATAGAACATCAATTAATATAGATTTAAAAATATCATGTGGCTGCATCTATAGTTATTTTGAGAATTAGAGGGAAAAATACTGTCACCTTGTCACTTCAGTTAGTACAAATCCTCACTGAAACTGTCTGTTCTCAGTCATCCAGAAAATGCTAGAGCTGGTAAAACTGCCCTTGCCAACAACTGTAGGAGAATTTGCTTGATTTTATAAAAAGATCCAGAGTTAAATTCTCCTGTGCCTCAGTTCTCCCATAACTGGTTTTGCATAAAGTCTATAAATTGTGACTGGCTATTAAGTTAGTTAACCCATTGCTCTCATGAGTCACTAGTCCCTATAATCAGATCAGTTGCTAGTTGGGCCACTTATCATTGCTCCAGGACTGGGCCTTTTAAAAGTGTATCAGGCAAGAAACAAATATTAGTGAGGCAATCACTTAATTTTGGAAAGCACACTAACATATTTGAACAAACCTAATGTTTCCTAACATTTCACCACGAGAGTTTATGTGTTTCTCTTCCCTCACAGCTAGATTAATTGTATTTTAGTTGCAAAATTCTATTCATGTTACAATTTAAAAATGGTACAGCATACTTTTTTTTTTTTAAAGGCTGTTTCAACTTGATTTTCAACTAGAGTGAACTTCATCTACCCTCCAGGAAGTATAATTTATATCTTAAATAAACCCGTCCTTCCATTCTGATTCTATAGATTAAAATTTCCAGCCTCACATACCTATTTATTTAAGATTAACCCTTTTAGGGACTTAGAATACAGAAAAACAAATCACTTTATATGCAATATGTATATTTAGATGCACTTTGCTTGCCAAAGAATTAAACCAGATCATGTAAGTGATGCTGACTCCATGTTAAAAGTTTACTTAATTAGTAATTTTGTTGAGTATTGATTGACCTGGATGGAATTTTTTTTTAAATACATGTATTTTATTATTCTTCATTACACTGGAATTGTTGATTCTAGCGTATAATTGTGAGGAATAATGTCAACCAATCTAATCTCTTGACCATGCTTTTTGTTTTTTTAATTTCCAAAAGGCCTCCTCCCTTCCGGTTCTTAATACTCATAAAGAAAAAACAGGGTCCCGTTTTTCCCCTGGGTTGGATATGTATTTACCTGTAAGGATGAGAGCTGAGAGCCCCAGGCTGTATACTTCTACTCAGTTTTGGAACGCCAGTGGTGGCTCATATCCCCAGGCACTGCACGGTGAGCTGTAAGTGGGGATGTTGCTCTGACTCACCCCGCTTTAGTCACCACTTGTGCGGTGTGGCTCCTGTCTTCCAGCCCTTCTGCAGCCCTGGAACGGGCTCCTTGCACGATCGCTTTGGTTCTTTGTTTATTATTTTTAACACAAAGTGGAGTACAACATCTTCTCTGCTTTGGAATTAAGCTTATACTACATATAAACCATGATATTCTCTCAAGATACAGCCATCAAAAACTATTGTTGATGAAATTATAAAGGGATAATCAGACAAAACAATTTATCCCTAAAAGGTAAGCATTGTTAAATTTCAAGCACACATAGCATAACTAAGCTACGAAGAGGTTTGTTCCAAATAATACTTACCAGTTGTATGGAAGCTTTCCATCCCTCTCTAAGGATGCAAAATTGACAAATGTTCCTGCTCCACATTCCCTGTTTGAAAGGAATCACAAAATCAAGGTTGCTGCCTGACAGAACATTTTTCGCCCTGACATGAAAGTAAAGAGAATCTTTACTGGCTTATCATCACAGCATTAATTTTTCTTAAAAAAGCTAATATAAATTCCATATGTTCCTCTTTTGCATACAAAACAAAACGATAAAACAAAATGAAGCAAACCCTTGCAAGGTTGCAAATCAAGTTATTTGAGACCAAAGGATTCAATCCTTTCCAAAGGTTGTTCATGATCCTAAAATCAATCTTTGAACTACGTGGGATATATTATATTTACAAAGCCTTCAACAGTAAGGTATGGAAACTCTCCTAGGTAAACAGGATTTTCCATTTTTACCAAAAGTCCTTTGTGGGGGTTTGTTTCATAGCATTTTGATTTTGTCTCTGTAATGAGAGTGGATCAAATAGGATCGTTTACTTACTCCAAAATCATTCTCTCATATTTTGAGGACCATATTATTCATTACTTGAGATAAAAGAGTGGTATATAATGCAATAGTTTGTCTTCTGCCATGCCTCTTATCCAGAATGTTGCATATTAATTATTAAAAATGCTGTTAAAGTTCTATTTTTTTTTCTGGAAGCAGAGAAAATGGTAAACATATTCCCATTCCTCTAACTTTACATAACTCATTGGGACTCACACATCTCGTTTTTTTTCTCTATATGAAATTGATGGACAGATTCAGAACTGAAGCAGAGATTTTGACAATATTGACACAAAGTGCTAATTACTTCAGGCATCTGCCTGTTCTTATTAGGGTATTCTAATTTCTTACATTTCATTTCTACATTTCTTTTTTTGAAATGTACACTAATTTATTATATTATATTGTATATTATAACATCAATACATTTTCCTACTTCAATTTCTTATATATGAGATTTAATTTGCCCTTTAATGCAGTTTTATTTTCGTTTAGCAGGCCCTGGCCGGGTTCAAACCTGCCACCTACTATCCTCTAATGTAGTGGCTGTTCTCTCTTTTTCCCTCTTTTTTTTTTTTTTTTTTTTTTTTTTTGAGACAGAGCCTTTGCTAGAGTGCAGTGGTGTAATCACAGCTCATTGAAACCTCAGATTCCTTCCTGGGTTTAAGCAATTCTCCTGCCTCAGCCTCTGCAGTAGCTGGGCCTATAGGCAGGCATGCTACCACAATTGACTAATTTTCCTTTCTACTCCCTTTCCTTTCCTATTGCACATTAAGTTTCTTCTCAGACTCCTGGTGTTTTCTTTTCTCCCTGAAAACCTTAGTATTGGATTATTGCAGTGCTTAATCCGGGGCCTCGTTTCTTATGTTTACTCCCTAGATGTCACTGGTCTGTAGCTTTAGGAGAACTTAATATGCAAATTAGGGAACTTAATATGCAAACTACTCTCACATGTATGTCTTCAGCCATGACTTCTCCTCCAAACACCATTCAGCTGTCTTCTGCACACCTCACTTGCCAGTCTCTTTCCCTTCCCTCCCCTTCCTTCCCCTCCCCTCCCTTCCCTTCTCATCTTTTCCTTCCTTTTTTTTTTTTTTGGAGAAAGAGAGCCTTGTTCTTCCTTTGGCTGGCCTCAAATGCTTGGCTTCCCAAAGTGCCAGGATTATGGCATGAGCCACCTCGTCCAGCCTACCAGGGCTACCTCTTCTCAGTCTCCTGGTGTCTTCTTTTCTCCATGAAAACCTTAATATTGGATTATTGCAGTCCTTAATCCGGGGCCTCGCCTCTTATGTTTACCCTCTAGATGTCACCAGTCTATAGCTTTAGCAGAACTTAACATGCAAGCAACTTCACATGTATGTCTTCAGCCAGGACTTCTCCAAACACCGTTCAGCTGTCACCTGCACACCTCACTCGCCAGTCACCGCATACTTAACCTTTCCAAAACTGAACACTTGCTATTCTCCCGGCTCTGAAAGCTCCTTTCCACCTGGAATTCTCTCTCAGTGGATGGCAACTCCATCCTTTCCATTGCTAGAGCCAAAAACCTGGAATCCCCCTTGGTGCCTTTATTCATTTCTAGTCCACATCTGATTCGTTGGCGAATCCTACTGGCCCTATTTTCAAGATAGATCCAGAATCTGATGGTGTCTCCTTGCTTTCACTACCACTCCTCTGGACTGAACCACCACCATATCTTGCCTGGAGCACCCTCACGGCTCCCCCGGGTGGTATCTTTTGTCCTTGCTTGTTTTCTACATACAAGTCAGAATGCCAGTGTGAAAGTACAAGCCAGATTTTTTTAATCTTCCTCCCCCAGCCCTGTAGTGGCTACCCATTTTACTGAGTAAAAGCTAAAGTCCTAATGGCTTCTGAAGTCCTCAACGTGGCTGCCTCTGCTATTTTCCCCTCCTCTGCCTTCGTCCCATCCATCTCTCTGCTGTGTTTTGCATAGGCTCATCATGCTCCTGCCCGGGGCCCTTACACTGGCTGTTCTCACTACTGGGCACACCCTTCCTGCAGATAACCCTTGACTATCTCCCCTTGGACCTCAAGTCTTTGTGCAAATGTCACCCTCTCAGTGAAACTCACCCAGCACCCCCCCTCTCTCTTTGTTAGTACTGTTCATCTTCCTTCATTAGCTGTATTGCGTTTTCATATGGCCTGCTAACAGACCATGCAATCTCTTTACTTACACATTTAGTGACTACTGTCTATTTGCCCTGCTAGATTACCAGCTCCACGAAGGCATATACTCTTCTGTGTTTCCTATGGGGCCATATCCCAAGCACCTGAAAGAGTCTGACACCCAGCAGGTGTGGTGTCAACGCTTGTTAAATGTATGAAGGTTTCGGGGACCTCCACAGGCTCACACAGGTTGTAAGTGAAGATTTGATCTCAAGGAGCATAATTTCAGAGCTCTCCACACTAGCCACAGTGCAGTACCATCTCCTTATTCTTCTAAGATGTATTCAAATGCTAACCTTCAAGAAACTGATTTGCACATTCAGAATTAATCTTTCTTCTCCACTTTCATAGTATCCTATTTTTATCTACTTTATGGTACAGGTCAGTTTATGCCTTTAAATATATCTATTCATGTACGTATCTCCAGATAGGCTGAAGGTTCCTCCTGGGTATCTCTGATGTCTGATTTTTCCTCATGCCGCGGAAGGCACGATTAAATTGCCATGTGATAGATGAATGTATTTATGAATATGTGACTGATGGAACTCTGAGAAAGCAGAGGAGGTTGATTTACAATTCAATAGGCTAATATCAGGAAAATATAAATCTGAACCAAATCTCCCCAACCCAGTAGTATTCAAATTAGCAACAGTTTCTTAAGGGAAGTGATGCATTGTTCTGAAAATATACCACAGAAAGTACTTGAGATTGTCCTCTGAAGAGCAATGTATCAGTGGAACATAGAAGCATTTAAATCATAAATTGCAAGGCTTTTCTAACTACAAGAAAAATTAAGTTGGCTGCCACTCTGAGCAGTAGTAACTAAACTAATAGGGGACTTCTAATGGACCTAATCATACACTTAACAAATAGTATCTGGCAGAACCATGGAGAAACTAATGAGGGCCCCCCTGATCTTTCTTGTGGTCCCAATTTTCTTTAAGTCCTTTTGTTAATCATACCAAATAGGCATAGATCTTTCTTTCACCCCAAATATGCCTGAAAGCACCCCAATGTGATGGATGTCTATGCATGGGCTGTTAGCAAGAGGTTTGGCTTTGTGTAAACAACAGTCCTTTACCATTTCAATGGTGATACTTTCTAAAATAATATATAAAAGTCTACTTGGAAAATACATAAAATAGAAATAGAAAACTGAAAGTAAAATTACCACTGTAAAACTTGGGTCTGCAAAAACCATACATGGGTGATAAATACAACTATTTTAAAGATTGCGGGTAGAAGATGAACACAACTTAACTTACCTAGCCATCTGCAGATGCTTTTTCCTAAGAATGATGAGAGTAACAAGCAGCAGTCCAATTAAAAGTGTGCTGAGGATGGCCAACACGGAGATCACCACCACGTTGGGATTCATCTCTGTAACTAAGGAGATAAGCCACACGTGTTTTAAATTTGTTTTTTATTTCAGATTCATATGAGGGTAAAAACAATTAGTTTCCATTGTTTGCATTTGTTAGCTAAGGTCCAAGTTATGTTGAACCCTCCTCCCTTACAACATGCTCAAAGCTTAATGGGTAGAGTGCCTGCCCCGTGCACCAGGGGTGGCAGATCTAAACTCAGCCAGGGCCTGCTAAACAAAACAGAAAAACCATAATGCCCATTAGGTGAGAGCTTACCAATCCCCTTCCTGCCTCTCCCTCTCCTCACTCACACATTTTTATTATAGGATCTGGCATATGGTAACTAAAAGAACCATTCATTGATTTACATCTAATCTAATCTTAAGAGTGGTGAATTTATGGTGATAACAATAACAGTAACAACCTCGTTTCCCCAAGGCAACAATGACCTCTTCCTGGTCAACTATAACTTGGTAAACTAGGCTGATAAATGGGATTCAGGTACCTAGAACAAGCCTATGACAATGCTGGAGGTGGCGGGTTCAAACTCTGCCCCGGCCCAAATTGCAAAAAAACCCCAAAACAAAAAATAAGCCTATAACATTTCAAAAGCCTACAACACCCAGGATGTTCTTATAAAGGGAAACTAAAGAACAAAGAATGCCTAGGCCATAATTTAAATCCATTTGAAAATTCCAAATATAGATGTCTTTTCCATGTATTATCATTGCTTTTAGAGTGTGTTTCTTATTGTATGCCCATGACGTTAAAGTCAGAAAGCACAAATGTATGCTTTACTCACAACTAATAATACATATGAAAAAGGTATTAGCAAGCTACCATCTGCTGTAGCACTTAACACATCACCAGAAGCAGGCATTCTGATGATATGTAGCCATATGTTTAGAGGTTTTCCATCTGCATGACTCAAGACATTAAACCTATTAATAGGTCGTAAGGCCCTTGGGAACAGGGGTTGTGTCCTTTTTGTAAACTTTTTATAATAATGGGGTCTATGATGGCATGTACACATTATCTGTTTCTTCACACTAACATGGATGGCCAGGATAGCAGAGGCAGGAATATGTTAAGTATCTACCAGAGAAGACTGTTGCCATCTTTGGCATTCATCATAAAAATCACAGAACTGACCAGCACATATGATCCTTAAGGTCTTAGGTATTTGCCACTTCCTGTTTGGGCCAGGTGGGCTCTAATGTGTAGGCAGACTGGCAGAGTGCTTGACCAGAAAGAACAATAGACTCATGGTCAGAAGGGCTTAATCAAGTTCAGTTGGCTGCTAACTGTCATATGAAGAAGCCATTTTATCTACCTATGAGATTCATTTTCCTCACTTGCAAATAAGTTTAATAATATCAACTGCAGCACAGGCTGCTGTGGCGATAACCAGGGATGAAGTACACTGAAGTACAGTTGACCTTTGAACAACATGGGTTTGAACTGTGCAGGTCCACATACAGGCAGATTTTCTTCCACTTCTGCCACCCCCGAGACAGCAAGCCTAACCCCTCCTCCTCCTCCTGTTCCTCCTTCTGTCCCTCAGCACATTCAACTTGCAGATGACAAAGATGAAGACCTTTATGACGATTCACTTGCACTTAAGGAATGGTAAATCTATTCTCTCTTCTTTATGATTTTCTTAACATTTTCTTTTCTCTGGCTTACTTTATTTTAAAGAGAACAGTATATAATACATATAACACACCAAAATGTAGTAATTGACTGTTATGAGTAAGGCCTCCAGTCAACAGTAGGCCATTAGTAAGTTTTGGGGGAGTCAAAAGTTATATGTAGATTCTCTACTGCAGTAGGGGTTAGTGCCTCTAGCCCCTGCATTGTTCCATATCAACTATACACTTAAAAAGCTATAAAAGGTAACTTCCAAAGACCAGATTCCATGAATATGTTTAGTTACCCATTGTTGACACAGCTATGAATGTGGGAACGCTAGGGCTGTCATGGCTAAAGCTGGTGACACTGCAGTTGTAGGCAGTGGCAGGAAGGAGACTGGAGATGGTCACAACATGTGAAGAAACAGCAATCGGTTCCTGGAGATGCAAGAAATAAGGTATTTTAGGTTATCATTATCTATGTTGTTAAAGATTATTTTTCATACCTGAGTAGGTAATATATGAAAAGAGCATGAAATTTAAAAGAAAAAAAAGAATAGGAATGAGAAATGTTCTCTTGTTTCTACTCAATTCTCTTCCATGGAAGCAAAGCAGCCATTGTTGTAAGGTATTATTTTTTCTTCCCATACATATCTTATGGACATATAAACATAAGATATAGCTAAAAAACCTAAGTGATGCCATATTTTATACATCGTTCTGCTTATTTTTTACTTCAGTTACCAGTATCTTTTGGTGCTCTCTCCAAACCGGTTTTATTCTTTATAAGGGCTGTATAGAAATTCACTGAAAGGACACACACTAGCTCCCTATTGGCGAACATTTAAGTAGTCTCTGATAATTTTGCTATTACAAACAATGCTATAGTGCTCATCATTTCACATTCATTGGAACATACACATATATATATATATGTAAAAAACCCTCATTTAATGTATGTAGGTATATGTATTATACACACACATGCACACACAAAACCTGTGTATGTATGTGTAGGCATGCATACATATCCATACATTCATATATTCCACCCAGGGTCAATTTTTTTGAATTCAGTCAAAAAAGTATACATTTTTCATGTTGAAAGCTATTAAAAAATAGTCCTCCATGGGCATTTTCCCAGTTACCCACTTTCAGCATTAATGCATGATACTGCCTGTTTCTTTACATTCTTTCTGACACAGTATATTTGCAAATTTAAAGCTTTTCCAATATTATTAGTGAAAATTATATCTTGCAGTTTTATTTTGTATTTCTTTTTACATGAGTGAAGTTGTTCAATTTTTCATAGGTTCAAGAGCCTTTGTTTTGGCTCATTGGTCTCTATCTTTTTGACTTGTAATAGTTCTTTATATGTTGAGGACACTATCACTTGGTCTTCATCCTCAGCTTTTACATAGCATCTACCTAAGACATTGCAAACTTGTATGCTCAGAAACACTTAATATTAACCTATTCTTGAGTTAAACTAGTTGCTAACTTGGTGGACCCGTGCCCAGATTAGTCACATGTGCTACCACACAATATAAAAAGTTGAGCCCGCATAACAGTTTTTCAAAACAAGACTCTGAAACAACCCTACCTAAAGAGATACAAGTCATGAGCTCTTATTTTCCATTCTCATCTCTTACACTTATTCTAAACAAGAATGATTCTAAGGAAAGAAAGACTTTTGCTAACCCAACTCAGTCTAGTAAATATCTGACTAACCATTGTTTTCTTAAAGAAAGACGCCATTGTAGTTACAGAGAAGAAAGTCCATTATAGGCAGAGAAGTTACTTTCAAAAAGGATCGTGAAAGGAGTCAGCTGTTCAGCACAAATCAAAAAGAGATGTGTTTGTAGATAGGAATCTCAAAAGGGGAAAGGAAAGCAAATTATCTTAACACGCAATGTGAAAAGATTTATACTCCTAGAAATCCTTTCTTCTCAATCACATGAATCATTATTTAAATAGCATCAATTATTCATGGTTGTAGAATTAGTTTATCCCCTGTATTATGTGGAGTTCCTCACCAACTTACCCTTTTCCTTCTCTCTCTGGCTGTGAAATATTTTTTCTCAGCTCCTGGTTAGTCTAAACTTTAGCTGTAGCAATACCTTTCTTCTAGCCTTCATTTTCCAACAAAATGATCCTCCTTACTAAGGGGAGATGTGTGTTTCTTTTAAATTTTCTGTGTAGTATGTAGCTCTCCCGTGACATCTATACTTATTTCAACACATCTCTAACATGTGCAACCGTATCAGAATGTTCTGAAGGCAAATATGGATTGTACCATTTTTGTTCTATACAGTGCCTTTCAAATAATCGACAGTGGGTCCACAGTTGTTAAATTGCATTTTACATGGTAAAGTCTTTATATCCTTGAACAATTTAATGGCCCAGTTTTTAAACCCTTTGTATGTGGGTAAAAATGAGGCACAAAAGATAAACACAAAAAGTTTAGATCACAGAAACCCGAAAGAGTCAATAGACAGTTTCTATTTTTCTTTAGTTCAAAGAAATAGAATATATTTACTATATCCAGATAATTAGCCTTAATTAAAATTAACTGAAAAAAGGAAAATAAAAATGCATGATACCTGGAGTTTGGTTTCCCGCCTAGAGCCAACTTGTTGACAAAAAACTTCGAAGAAATCAGCTACTCCCTCTTCCACCCACAGCAAAGTCACCGAAGTCTGGGTTTTGTTCACTGCAAAGAGTGATTTGGGAGGAGCTGGTTCTGAGCAAAGAAAAAATTAAAAAAAATTAATTGAATTAAAGGTACTCCTTCGTTCACTCATAAGCAGGTGAAATGCTCCTCAACCACATTTAGGTGGTTAAAAGCACCACGAATAGCTTATTTTGCTTTTGAAATATGCCCTTTCACAGAGATAGTCATCTAACTTGGAAGGCAGAGTATTTTGCCTTTTTATCCCCTCTTTCATTTTATACTTCTCTTTTTGGAACACTTCTGTTTTCTACTTCAGCTTTATCATAGACACAATCTATTAATAGTTTTTGTGTCATCTACACTGAAGTTAGCATTGCCCTGATACTACAGAACTTTCTAGATGAGAAACAAAAGTCTTGCACTCAAAAGAGGCTGAGCAAAATGAACTGGGTATGCTGCCTTCTAAGGAGAGATGCAGTCTGGTGCTCAGTCAGCAACCGGCTTCCTTTTTCTGGAGACTATTTGGGCTAATTCAGCCAAACTTTGAAAGTGTAGTCAAAATTAAAAGGAATAAATCTAAACAGATGATATGACTTTTGGGGGAAAGGATTGATAGAAAGGGACTGGGTAATTAAAACGTTAGAGGTAAATTTTTTATCTTAGACATTTTATCTTGATCAATAACTTAATCCATTAGTCCAGAAATCACGCTGTCAGCGCCTCTCGCTTATTTCCAGTAATTGAGTCACTGGATTTGTTCACTTGAGACCAAACACCTGCATGCTCCCCAGTTTCAGTAAGTGGTCTACTGTCTCCTTCCCCATTCCTGAATCTTTCCCAGTCTTCTGCCTGTGACTTTACCCTCTGGACGTGGCCTTTTCCAGTTTGCAAAGTGCTGCACCTGCATTCAAGTTCTTAAGCTGGGGTCTCTGTTCCCTGCTCTCAGAACTCCTTGACACTGCTTGTGCAGACACATTACATTTTACCGGCAGATTCACATAATAGCATCTTCTACCCCGTGTCCATGTCAGACAGTTATCCATTGTTCACTGCTTGATATTTGGATGTCTTTACATTTTCTGTCACCACTCTCCCAACTTTGGTCTCCAATTCTGGGATTTTAGCACTGTGTGAAAAAGTCCTATTGGCCATTCCACTGCTTTGGGGGAAAGTTTGGAGCTTCTTTCTAGAAAATAATCATCATGACCCTGTACAGAGCCAAGAAGTATGTCAAAATCATTCTTGACATGATTTATTGCAGATAACCTAAACGCGTGTCCAACTTAGAAGAAGCATGCTTCTTTCCAGAGGCAACTTGACAAGGTTAGGCAGAAGAGTTGAAGGAGAAAAGATGTGAGTTAGTTTGGGGCAACCAAGATTCACAGTAGATGTCAGGACCCCTTTATCACTTGCAATGAATTGTCTACTCATCAGACATCATATTAGCTCACTTCTCTGATGAAGACTGCTGATGAAACCACAGGTCAATTTCCACTTCCTGAATCCTTCCTAATTGCTTTTGCTAAAAGGATTATGTGTCGTGGAATGAGCCCTTCAGTGATTCTGACTCTGCTACCATGGAAGCAAGTGTGAGGTTGTGTGGGGGCAGAGATGAATGTTTTGTTCGGCTGAGCCTGCCTGGTCTTTTCCTTTTTTAGAAATACATACTACAGAATGATTCCCCAGAGTGAATCTCTCTATCTATACTCAGAATCCCGAAGACATCTATCTTTTTCCTCTTGGTGGGTAGATAAAATCAGTTTAGCTATCCAATATGAACATTGCCTGAATCCTAATATCTGGATCCAACATTTTACAACTGAATTTTTTTTACTTACCCCATGAATATCTCACTATTACCTCAAATTCCAATCCGAACCTGGTGCCATCCCCTTCTTACAAATGAGTTCTGGTTTCCTTTTACTTTCCAACTGTAGGAGTAGTAGTTGGAAAAACAGAATTGACTTGTGGCACCAATGCATCACGAATGACACTAGCATTCTTTAAAATTTGCTAAGCCAATGATGTTGAGGCTTTTCTCTTACTTCTCAGTCTTAGACAGTGATTTTGAAAATTCCTTTCATTCTTTTCCCTTTAATCTATTTTAAATTATAATGCATGTGCAGACTTTTGTCATCACACTCATGGATCTTTACAAAAGTTCTATACCTTTTTTCCCTGGTTCTTTCTTCATGTTATCAACAATGGTTTAAATGATCTTAAAATTCTACTTCATGTTAAACCCAATCTGTGCAGTGTCTACAGCATCTCATCCAAAAGTTTTAAATATTTTACTTGAATTAGCTACATCGACCCATTAAGCTTCACCCGAACGCCTACTGCACAGACATGCCACCCCTTGGGAAAGCCAATCTTCTCCCTGACCTTCATATAAGTGGGGCTCTTTCCCATCCCGTGTGCTGCTGCTCTGTAAGTATACTCAGTCTAAGGTCAAGGAAAAGTCTGACCTCCTCCTTGAAGCCTTACCTGATGACTTAGTCTTTCTGATCTTCTGTTGCCCTTAACTATTTCCTGTTTAATCTCTTGTCAGCAAAGTCCTGATTTTACAGGATTCTAATAGATTCTTTAAGAACAGGAGCCTTATGGTACATATTATTTTGTCTTCATCGCAAACTAGCCACCTATATATATCTTATCTATTGACTGATTTAAAACATGAGCAAAGATTCACCAGCCAGACGAGCAGAAGCTGAGCATCAACCAAGACCAGACATACTGGGATTGAATTTTTATGTGCGCTGCTATTTTTATGAAGATCATGTTGATAAAATCATCAAATTTCAGTGACCGAGTCAAAGACTGTTGTGAATTATAATAACAGCTCTTAGTGGTCCCAGGAACATGACCTGTATGTAGGGGTTTCTTTTGCTTGGGATGAGATGTGGGTCTAATTAATAAATAAGGACCCCAGAAGAAAAATCTCCGAAAGCTTTGGGGGCTCTAAGAGCCATGTAACACACTTTTCTTTTCAGATAGAATATGCGGGCAATAAATTATTTTAAGGCCACTGCACCTATTATCACTGCACTCTTCTCTGAAAGACATATCACATCAGCTCTGTAGTCCATGAGTCACATACACAGATCATCTGCCTGGGGACTGTTTGGGATCCTTGTAAAACGCATATTTCTCTAAATAAACCAGGCTGGCATCCCAAAGGAAACAAAGAAAGTTATTATAAGATTTTACAAGTGAAGGTATAATTAGATTGGAAGGGGCTTACAATCAAATTTCACTACTCAAAACAACCACTGTCCCGGGGAATGTATTAAAATGTAAGAATGACACAGCCAGTAACCACAGATAGCTTCTGAGCACTGGAAATGTGGCTAGTCCAAATTTAGAGTTGCGGGACGTTTAAAATACAGACTGGATTTTGAAGACCTTGTATAAGAAAAAAATAAAATATCCCATTAATAATTCTTTCTTTCTTTCTTTTTTTTTTTTTTTGTAGAGACAGAGTCTCACTTTATCACCCTCGGTAGAGTGTCGTGGCGTCACACAGCTCACAGCAACCTCCAACTCCTGGGCTTAGGCAATTCTCTTGCCTCAGCCTTCTGAGTAGAACTACAGGTGCCCACCACAATGCCCAGCTATTGTTTTGTTGCAGTTTAGCCAGGGCTGGGTTTGAAACCATCACCCTTGGTACATGGGGCCGGTGCCCTACCTACTGAGTCACAGGTGCTGCCCCCTATTAGTAATTCTTTATATTCATCACATGTTAGAAGAATGCTATTTTGTATGTATTTGGTTAAATAAAGTATATTGAACTCAAATTTCATCTGTTTACTTTTCCTAACTTTTTTTTTTTTGAGATAGAGTCTCACTTTGTTGCCCTCAGTAGAGTGCCATGGCATAGCTCACAGCAAACTCAAATTCTTGGGGCTCAAGGAATTCTCTTGCCTCAGCCTCCTGAGTAGCTGGGACTACAGGTGCTTGCAACATGCCTGGCTATTTTTAGTGACGGGGTCTCCCTCTGGCTCAGGCTGGTCTCGAACATGTGAGCTGAGGCAATCCACTCACCTTGGTCTCCTGGAGTGCTAGGATTACAGGAGTGAGCCACCATGCCTGGCCTATTTTTCATAATTTTTAATGTGTCTACTAGAACATTTAAAATTACATATGTGCTCTTGTTATGTTTCAATTGGATAGTATCAGGTTACAAACATTTCTTCTTGTTAGCAGAGCAGAAGTTTGGAAATTGTTGGCAGAGGCTGGTTGGAGAGGCCCCACATCTCATGAGAAGGCATGGTCAGCGTGGCTCCTCAGCTAGGATGGGGTGGGAAACCTGCAGGCTTCTCATTCCAAGATTGTTCTTTTATAAGCTCCAGAGAAGGCAAGAAAAGCTTCTTATTTCTCTCCTGCACCACTGGTTATCACTTTTCATCTCTCTCAATGACATTTTAAATATTAACTTCTTCAGTGTTCCCATACTCCAAGCTGTGAAATTCCCTTTTGTTTAAAATAATTTCAGAGTCTGTGATACTTGACGTGAGTTCCTACATACATGGGTAAAGGGGATAAGTGTGCTCTTTCTTACAGAACAAGGCAGAGACATAGCCTTGCAGGCTTCTATATGCCCTCACAAGCTCTCTAACATTGTCGGTGTTCTGCGTCGCTAGTTGGCCCTCCCTCTTTACTTTTCCTTTCTTACATTCATTGTCTCTTCAGGTTTGGGCTAGGAATCCATCTAATTTTAGAAGAAAATCAAATACCATGCACAGAACCTGGGCAGACTGGAAGGCTGAAGTGCTTTCTCTACCATTTAATTTAGATTGGATTATGAGAGGCTCAAGCTGTCACCTAGAATCTCCAGGGAGTGAAAGTGACCTTCGTGAAGTATGAGCTAGCGTCTGATTCTTATTCTGTGCTCTGGCAGCACATCTTTTACTTTCCTCAGGAATTGCAAAGGGAAAAGTCAGGTGTAATGTTTAGCCTTGGAGCAGAATGTATTGTGTTTGTCTAAAATCCAGCTTTCTCTGGTAGCTATTGCACTGTTTCTTATTTTAATGTGACCCATTCATTTGGATGCCTATAGCATAATGTTTATGAGGCCAAGAAGGTATCCATAAGGACCAGCTAGTTTCGTTCTGCTTGTATTTTATACTTCTAAGCTTGGTGAGTCATTTTGCACATGTCTGACATGGTAATAAGGGAAATTCAGTAGAAAAATACTGTAGCACTTTGGGAGGCCGAGGTGGATTGCTTGAACTCACAAGTTTGAGATCAGCCTGAGCAAGAGTGAGACCCCGTCTCTACTAAAAATGAAAAAGTAAAGCAAGAGGATCTCTTCAGCCCAAGAGTCTGAGGTTGCTGTGAGCTATGACACCACAGCACTCTATCAAGGGTGAC
>CAUYRH010063642.1:0-22522 GCA_963574655.1 Perodicticus potto | reverse complement strand
CAGCCTTAAAGAAAGATGGAGACTTTACTTCTTTCGTGTTTACATGGATGGAGCTGGAACATATTCTTTTTAGCAAAGTATCTCAAGAATGGAAGAAAAAGTATCCAATGTACTTAGCTCTACTATGAAGCTAATTTAAAGGTTTCATATGAAGGCTATAACCCAACTATAACACAAGAATATGGGAAGGGAGGGGAGGGGCAAGGTTGGGGTGGAGGGAGGGTAATCAGTGGGGCCACACCTATGCATCTTAGAAGGGTACAGGCAAAGCTTACTAAATGCAGAACACAAATGTCTTCATACAATAACTAAGAAAATGCCATGAAGGGTATGTTAAACAGTTTGATGAAAACATTTCAGATTTTATATGAAACCAGCACATTGTACCCCTTGATTGCACTAATGTATGCAGCTATGATTTAATAATAATAAAAAAAATGTTCATCTATTCTTTCTTTCACTCACTCAATAAATCAGCTTCTCGAGTGTGTTCCCCATCTCAGGTCATAGCAACATCTGAAAGTTGCTCAGGCTAAAAGATGTGAAATTCTCTTGGCTTCTCTTTTTCTCATACCTCAGATCTTCATTAGGCAACAGTGCAGGCTCTACTACAACACACACTTACAGATGAATGAGCACAGACAAAATCTTCCAGCCTCCTGAATTACTCCCTCTTAAGTCACCTCTTTAAGTTTCTCTAACTGCCACGAACATGTCAAGTTTTTGCTTTTTTCCTGATATTTTGGGCACCACAGAATATCCTGAGTCTGTCATGGACTCTGGGTTTAGACACCTGTTCTGAGGGCTCTCTCAGTTTTATTCAATGACTTTAAAACTTGCATCTTCAGCCCTGCAACCTTTCTCCCAATCTTTAGGCACATACTTGGTTGCTTGATAAGGCTCCTCAGATATCCAACAGCCAAGTTCAACACATCATCTTTCCCATCAGATACATCTGTCCTTCAAAAATCCTAATTTAAATTACAAGGAGCTGCTTAGTCACCCACACTAGAAATTTCTCTTTTCTTTACTTCCTTATTTCTATTAAGAAATCATAAGCACTACTCACTTGATCCCCTAAATATTTCTCAAACATGCCTTTTCTCTCCTCTCTTACTCACTGCTGCCCTAGTTCAAGTCTTTATTACTTCTCACCTGGATTACTGCAATTGCACTTGTCTTTCTGCTCCCATACAATCCATCCTTTACCCTGACTAGGACATCTCTAGATTACGTTACCACCTTTAGACCATTAAGGGGGTACTGCAAAAAAAAAAAGCCTCTCTTAAAATAGTCTATTTTTTCTTGGATATATCCCACTATTGTCAACACTTCCCTGCAAATGTGACAATGTGCCCCATACCACTTCTTGGCTAAATCCCACTGCTCCTTCAAGGCTCAGTCTAGGCACTGAGTCTTCTCCTCAGACAACTTTTATGGGCTCTTCATCCCCTGGGTTGGGTTAATGGTACCCAGTGTCCATGAGGATATCAAAGTACAGCAGAACCTCTGTAAGCTGATTACTGGTCAACATAAGAAACTAGGCCCACTTACTGATATATACATGTCACACATGTCTGGTCTATGAAATTTAGGTCAACTTAAGGAGGTGGTCGATGTAGGGAGGTGGCTGACATTAGATTGACACATGTAAAGAAGTGCTTCTCTCCCACAAAACTGTGCACTCCTAAAAGGCAGGGATCACAGCTTCCCAGCATGAAAGCCCACTTTCCCTGAGGAGTGCCTGGCGCTGGTGTGCCCGTTCACTGAACAGCCAAGTCTACTTCAACTTCCTTCATTCAACATTCTCATAGCATCCTGTACATATGTTTTCAGTGATTCACATTTTCACATTATTGTGTCTTTCCCCCTCACTAAGCTCAAAAGGCTATGAAGGCAAATAGGCCTTCCTTGCTCACTCCTAAAATCCATTCTTCTAGAAGGAGGGATAGCACATAACTGGCACCCAATAAGTATTTATTGGTCCAATGGAAGGAAAAACATCTGTTTGTCTGTCAAGCCTAAGACCGTCCACCCATAATTCTTTTCTCTCCACTGTTGATTTTAGGGAGATTATGTCTAAATTTCCTAGACCTTAATTTACCTCCTATGTTGTCCAGGTGAGAGGAATAGGAGGAGAGTTCCCTCTGCAGAAATTCATCAGGTAAAAGCTTGGCATAAATTCATTTGTCTCAACCATTTGCTACCTTCTAGACTCTCCTAACCTAACAATAAGCCAACAACTTTTTTTTTTTTGCAGTTTTTGGCCAGGGCTGGGATTGAACCCACCACCTCTGGTATATGGGGCCGGCGCCCTACTCCTTTGAGCCACAGGCGCTGCCAGCCAACAACCTCTTTAATGCACAGAAAAAAGTTTTAAGTTGTAAAAGATATTTGAGTACTTTTCTTCCCTGTTTAATATATTTGGGGAATTCATCGGCGGTACGGTTTCATTCACTAAAACTAGCAGTTTCAACTTTCAGGCAAAAAGGAAACAGGAAAGCCTTGGAACATCTCAAATGTTTTGTTTTACCTTTTCCCTCCCATTTGTCTCTTAATTTTGTGTGTGTGTTGGGGGGGGTCAAGTTCAAACAAGGGAGAAAATGTAAAAATATATCCTTTAAAATACTTCATAGATTTAATGACAGAAATTTAGCTGTGCATCATATGTTTGAAAGGATTTTCTTCTCTTGTGTTCTTTTATTCATTATCTTGTTGAATTGTTCTCCATGCTTCTCAGAATAGACTGACAGCAAAACATATGAATCTGTGCACACACATGCGGGCATGCACGTATATTCAGAAGGGCAATAAGACGCCTGCATGTCTCCCAAGGGAGAATGTAGGGCTCTTCAGAGAAAGGCTTTGGAGAGAACTCACTGATACATAGTATTTCAATACTGAGCACATCTCGAAAATGTTGCTTCATTATAACCATTAAATTCCAATCCAGTTTTCAAATAGCCATTTGTATAATCATAGAGGAAAGAATGTATTCTGCTTTAATTTAACCTTGTCATTTGTTTATTACTCTTTGTCTGTTTAGTTGTAGTAAATATAACTGGACACTCTTTGTTAGAGGAGAGTCTGATAAAGGATTTCAGAAATCCTGGGAGTAGCAAGAACTTACAAGCATTTCTGTTTGATTGAACTGTGCAAAACAATCTGTTATAAGCAAACTTGTATTTAGAAAGATGAGAGTAAATAATGAAAACAATATAAATTACATTTTGGAAACTGATGACTGCTCTCCCAATACGATCTGGTTTTCTCCTCTTTGGGGGCCACAGATGCCAGCTAGGCAACAGTACTTCCTAGTTTATCGTGTGGTTAGTTGTGGCTGGGTATTAAGTTCTCACCAAAGAAATGAGACCTAAATGGATATAACTTGTAGAAAAGCCATATCCTTAACAATTTTTGGACCAGGGCTAGGTTTGAACCCACTACCTTTGGCATATGGCACTGGCTCCTTATTCCTTGGAGCCACAGGCACTGCCCCCTTAACTTCTTTTTGTTCTCCAGCATGCCAAGACAGTCATGCTGTGATCATCTGTGACTATGCGGAATTGGCACGATAAAATGGGAGAGTCCTAGGCTCTATTTGGAGAAGAGTGGGGCCTGGATTCTGTACACGACGAACACTGCAGAAGCACACTCTTTGGGAGACGTGAGATTATCTACCTTTACAACCCAGTGGCAGCAAAAGGGTATGAAGGCTGGTCGGGGTGCCTAGCATGACTCTGAGGAACAAAAATGTATATTTCAAAAGGTTAATAATTTGCATTTCTCCTTCTCCTCCAAACCAATGCTCACATACTGGTACTTAATCTCCTTCATCCCGTTCCTTTGTATCTTCACTAATTACGTATCTATTTCCAGATGAAAGTTTATAAACAGTGTTCTTAATAGGCATAGAACAATCTGTATATGGAAACCACAAAGAATTTCCTTATGAATTAAAAATCTAAATTGAAAATTTAACAGAAAGGCATGAAGGAGGACTTCTTTAACAAGAAAGGTATCTCAAATGCCATGGAGGAAAAGACACACATTTTAATAATAAGAACACCCAGTGGAAGTAGGCAAAAAACATAAAAGTCCCAGAAAATGACAAATGATCACTATAAACATGCAAAAATATGTGCATGCTATTATATCACAGTAACAGTCAAAAAGATGCAACTTAAAACAATAAGATAGCGACCTTTATTCTTCAGGTTGATAATAATCTGAAAATGGACATTATTAAAATCCAGCAATTATGCTAGTAGAAATGTAAATTGTTGCTAAGTTTTCTTATGGAAAAGTAATTTGGCAGTATAGGAACTATTATAATTAAAAATGTTCATCTTTTTGATTCTCCAGTCATCCTTTTAGAAATTTATCTTAGAGAAGTAAAAAGCAAACATGTAAGGAAATATGGAAAGGAAGCTTTCTGCAGCATTTTAACAGTAATTAAACAGAAACAGAAAAAAAGGAATAATTGCTCGTTCATAGAGTAAAATTTGACAAAATGATGGTGATATCTTGGATAAGTTTTATCTTCTTTAAAATAAGACCTTTAGTTATGCTCCGGCTTCTTAAAACTAGCGTCACATATGCAAAGGGGAGTTAGGGAGGTCTGGGGTAAATGTGGGGAGAATGGCAGTGGGGGAGGGGCAAAGTATAATGTGTTATGCTACAGACAAAGCAGGTGTGGACAGAGACAGGCAAACCGATCCCTTCAGTAGAAGATGTGATCCTTTTCTTAGGATACCCTGAAAGTATATACATAGCGAAGTCCAGCCATTCAAATCTATAAGATTAAAGGGAATGTGACCTGTTGAGTCTTGGAGTATCTGGCTTATGTCTGATATTGGCAGAGTATTTGCTGACTTATGAGCAGTCTGATGTCTGGAGTGGTGGGTGCAAGAAGAATTTGACAAGTGTGAACTTATATTCAGAATGAGTGATGTGACTAGAATTACATTTTAAAATATCACTGTGCAGCCACCCAGGGAATGGATCTACAAAGATAGCAGACCATTTGTGTGATGGGAGGGTTAGGGTCAGGGCCAGTATAAGGTCATTGCAGCAGAGACGGAGGAAAGGCAGGTCTGAGAAATGAAAGGTAGAATCCCCAGCAAAATGAAGGGGCTGCAGCTGCTCCTTGAGTCTCTTGCTTCAGTGTCTGGGCAGATGATGGTGCCATTCATAAACTCTGGGAGTTCACAAGAAAGCCGACGTTAGAAAATCTTACCCAAAGAGGTTAACTTTTTGCAGGGACTTGTGATCTGCCAGCGGCATGACTCGTAATGCCTAACAATGGAAATAGTACCTTCAATATTAAATTACAGCAAATAAGTTTTCTCTCTGAAAGGGCATGGATCTGACACTCTTAGCAGGATATGATGTTAAAATAGAATACTTTAGTGATTGTATTTCATTTGATTTCTCCAACTGTAATTGGGTTCTTTCTTTTCTCCTTCACTTTGCACATGGATTTAAGTAATTTCATCAAGACACAAACTAAATCCAGGAAAGTAGATCTACTTCTAATCTCCCTTTCTAATGCTTCTGAAAATTAGGCATCTTCACGCCACAGTTAAAATACCAAACCATGGTAACAACCTTAGAGATTGTGACCGTTCACATCATTAAGAATTCAGTGTGAAAATGAAGACAGAAAAAAGTGCTAAATGTGGAGACAGGACTTTGCTTTTTCTCTCTGTGTCTGCTGTCACCACTTGAGCTGGAGTTCATGAGCTCCTGTTGACTGGCATCCAGGATGAAAATATGTATTAAATTCTGCAAAAGGTAGGAAGTAAAAAGAGTGTGTGCAGAAGGATGAAAAATGAAAATATTTTGCTATTATCAAGTCATGGCACATGATGGAAAACCCTAAAAAGTCAGCATTGCCTAGAGGAAGGCCTGGCTGACGAGAGTCAGCATCTGGAGCTATAAGGAGATTCTTTTTCTCACCACCTTCCAATGCTTCAAACTGCAATTCTCTCCATGAGACTCTGAAGATTTTAAAGATTAGTACCTGGCTTATGATTTTGTTCTTACACTACCTACTGGGAATCAGGCTGTCTAATGAGAAGACTATTACTGTTTCAGCTTCAGAGTGCTTATTGTGCCCTAGTCAGTAGTTTGGCTAAAAGTACATAAAAAATACAAACATGCCTGCTGTATTGTGAGTTAGTTACCTGAAACGCCCAAAAGCTCATAATAGCAACTGTACTGCAAAGCTAGTAACTTCAGTAATTATAGTGAGAGTTATTGTTTACTATGGCCCATTCAGTTTTCTCAATTAATTAATTCTAACACCACCCTATGCACTGACTATGAGGAAATCAAATGAATTTATGTCAGATAATATATATTTAAGTGGGTAAATCAGAATAAAAGTTTTACTGAGTGTTATAACATAGTACAAGTGAACAGATGGTCGTCCAGAAGAACACACGTTAGAAAGCATATATAAAGTAACCCAAAGGCTCATTTTTATCATTTTATTCTAAAAAACCAAAATAACAACACTGGTGTCAGTTAGCCTTGTGTACTTATGATGTTTCAGATACTATTTAAAAATGCTTAAGATACATTATGTCTTTGGAGTCTAAGAATAATTCTGTGATTTAAGTACAGGTATACCTCCTTTTTGCCCTTTAATCTATTATACTGTGCAGATGTTGCTTTTTTTTTTTTACTTTTTATTTTTTTACAAATTGAAAATTTATGGCAGCCCCGGGTCAGGCAAATCTATTGGTGCTGTTTTTCAAAGAGCATGTGCTCATTTTGTATCTCTGTATCACATTCCAAACTTTTTAATTGTATCTATCATGATGATCTGTGGTCAGCAATGTCTGGTATTACCATTGTGATGGTTTTTGGTGCCAAAAGCCACACCCATGTAAGATAGTGAACTTAATCTATAATTGTCGTCAGCTCTGGATGCTTCACCAACTGGTTGCTTCCCCATCTCCTCAGGCTGCCAGTTCCTTGAGACACAATATTAAACTCAGGCCAATTAATAATCCTCCAATGTCCTCATGTGCTCATGTGAAAGAGCTGACTGTATCTCATGTTAAAACAAAAGGTAGAAATGATTAAGCTTAGTGAGGAAGGCATGTCAATAGCCGGACAGGCCAAAAGCTGGGCCTCTCGCTTCGGTCAGCACAGTGGCAAATGCGAAGGAAAAGTTCTTCAAGGCAATTAAAAGTGCTACTCCAGCAAACACACAAAAAAAGCAGCCAAATAGCCTGACTGATGATATTCAGACAGTGTTAATGGTCTGGGTACAAGGTCAAGCCAGCCACAACAATCCCTTCAACCATAAGGCTAATCCAGAACAAGGCCCTCACTCCCTTCCAGTCTATGAAGGCTGAGACAGATGAGGAAAGTGCAGAAGAAATGTCTGAAGCTAGCAGAGTTTGGTTTGTGAAGATTAAGAAAAGAAACCATCTCCAGAGCATGAAAGCACAAAATGATGCAACACAGTTGATGGAGAAGCTATGGCAAGTTATCCAGATCTAGCTAAGATAATTGATGAAGGCACCCACACTGACCAATAGGTTTTCAAGGCAGAAAAACAGCCTTCATAGACAAAGCAGCAGCAATCTAGGACTTTCCCAGTTAGAAAGAAGCAGTCAGTGTCTGGCTTTGAAGCGTCTAAGGACACACTGACTCATGTCAGGCACTGATGCAGCTAGTGACCTTAACTTGAAGTCAATGCTCATTTACTGTTCCCCCTAAATCTTAGAATCCTTAATGTCGCTAAAAATCCACCCGCCTGTGCTCAACAAATGAAATAACGCCTCGATGACAACACATCTGTTTATAGCATGGTTTACTTAATATTTTAAGCCTATTGTTGAGACCTACTACTCAGGAAAAAAAATAATCCTTTCAAAGTATCAGAGCTCATTGTTGTCACACCTGGTAACCCAAGAGCTCCAATGGAAACGTACAAAAAAGGTAAAAGTTTTTTAAGCTTGCTAACACAGTATCTATTCTGTATCCCAAGGATCAAGGAGTAATTACAATTTTCAAATGTTATTACTTAAGAAATACATTTTGAAAGGCTATGGCTCCCACAGAGAGTGATTTCTCTGATGGATCTTTGCAAAGTCAATTGAAAACCTTCTGGAAAGGATTCACCATTCTAGATGCCATTCAGAACATTTGTGATTCATGGGGGAGGTCAAATGTAAATCTTATCAGGAATTTGGAGGGAGGTTGATTCCAAGCCTTATGGATGACTTTGAGGGATCAAGAGATCAGTAGAGGAAGGAACATATGAAGTCAAAAACAGTAAGAGAACTATAATTAGAAGTGACGACTGAAGATATAACTAAATTGCTGAAATCTCATGATAAAATGTGGATAAGGAGTTGCTTCTCATGGATGAGCAAAGAGGTTTCTTGATACACAATGTACTCCCAGTGAAGATGATGTGAGCATTGTTGAAATGACAACAATGGATTTAGAATATTACAAAAACTTAGGAGAAAGAGAACCAGTAGGTTTTGAGAGAATTGACTCAATTTTGAAAAATTGACTCAATTTGGTAAAATGCTATAAAAGTGTCACATGCTACACAGACATCTTTCTTATCAGTGTAGAAAAACTTGGATTGTTGTCTAATTTCAAAAAATTGCTAGAGCCAACCCAACTTTCTGCCATTTCCCACCCCAATCCATCAAATAGCCATCAATATTGAGGCTCAAGACTCTCCATCAGCAAAAAGATTACAGCTTGCTGAAGGCTCAGATGATCATTAGCATATTTTAGCAATGAATTTTTTTATTTATGTAATTTTTTGAAACATCATGTTATTGAACACTCTATAGACAATAGTATAGGGCAAACAAAACTTTTCTGTGTACTAGGAGACCAAAAAATTGATGTGACATTTTATTGTAGTGCACACTTGATTGCAGTGGTCTGAAACCAAACCCACGTTATGTTTGAGATATGCAAACACCACTCGACAGATGAGACTAAAACACAGAGAAGTTAAGTAACATGCTGAATGTCGCCCAGTAACAAATTCATCTGGAACTGGGTGATGTAACCAAATCCCATCAAGAAGAGAATGCCATCCACTAAACCAGTGGATCAGAATCACCTGGAGCTTTAAAAAAAACAGCATCCTGAGCTGCTTCTTTGACCAAATAAAATCAGAATGTTTGGTGAGGCCGAGGTCTCAGTATAGTACAAAAGTTTCCTAGGTGATTCTATGTGCAGCTGTGGCTGAGAACCATTGTATTACACAAAGGCAAAATACTATTTTGATTCCCAGCAAATAACATTGTACTCAAGGTCAGTGACAGGAGGTAGATTTAAAAATCACTGCTAAATAATGGAACTGTACTATTGCCTTTGTTGTGGTAGAAAATTTATTAGCATTGATTGTGAGCAAGAAAATTATAGATAACTTAAAACAAAGAGTCCCAGTGTGGATGTAGTCTTGTGTTTATTTAATGAATGTCACAGCTGACTTTCTTATCAGTTTTAATTGGATAGTAAATTCACCCTATTATTTCCAGAAGCAGTTCAAGAATACCACGTTAGGAGAGGACTTACAAGATCTTTTCTTAATTGAGCTCAAACAGATGGTTAATTTCTCAAAATGTTAATTTATTTCTGTGGGTTCTATTCTTCATGTCACTTGATTTTTGGCAGCAATATTTTCAAGGCATGAGAAATATTACTCTCAGGCCAAGTGCATCCACACTATTATTTCCCCCCATTGTCTTATGAGTTGGGCTTCAAACAACAAATGAAATACCAAAGAAAAATCTTGGATTGAAATGGTTTGCAGCATGATGGAACCTACAATTAAAAACTATACCCTTTCTCTCGGGGGCAAATAAAAGAGCTAAAAGAAAACGGTGAGCCAGATAAAGGGTGATGCTTGGTAAATTTTATCAAGGGAGGTCAGAACAGTGATTTCATCTAGACATTTTCTCAAAGGTATAGTTAATAGAATGGAAGCACATTCCCTGTTTTAACCCTCTTCTCCAGAGGGACTCACAGACCTAACAGTAATATAAATTGGGGATGAGGTTAAGACAGATGGCTCTTCTCTAATGATGGAGTGCTGATTCCATGACCCCATTCAAAACAAAAATCACAGCCAACCCCACAAAGGATGTGCAGTCAACCTGCGGTCGTTGCTTTTACCCAACAGTTTGATGACCAGGCTAAGGACAGGTAAAGCCTGATAAAAATACTCTCCCAAGAAAGCATGCATGCTTAGCCAATTTCTTATTTTCAGCTTTAAAATTATTCCTTAGACACAATCAGTTTTCTTAAAGGGCAGGTTATCCCTCTTTTTAAGTCTATGCCTTTCTCTCCTCCTTGGGTTGGGCTTATCTTACCAGCTGCTGGGTGGACTTTCCCCCTAAGCACAGTTGCCTCACCAGGTATTTTTCTCGCTCCCCTTTTTACTGGTGTTTTCCTCTTATTTTGACTCCAAATACCAAGTAGGTCGTCCACAGACAACAGGACAGGGAAATATATTACAAACCCTAGCCTTTCTCTCAGAAAAATGATTAATTTTAAGAAAACGTCTTGGCTCATTGTTCACATTCTAACTTTTCCCCCCATGCCCTTTTTCTTTCTGAGCTTCAAATGTTTGTGTTTTTTTTTTTTTATGAAAAGAAATCTTGTATAGGGAAAATTACCTATGGAGCAGGAAAGATGTCTCCTGAGGTTTTCTTTGAAAATCACTCCAATGTAACATTTCACATTGTATATTAAAGCAGTACCCTGAACCCCATAAATGCATTGATGTACAAAGTTATGATTTAATAAAAAATTAAAAAATAAAAAATAAATAGAATTTATAACCTAGAACAGGAAAAAAGAAAAAAAAGAAAATCACTGGAAAATTTTCAATACAGACCAAGTGAAATATAAAGCCAGCTTCTACTTTATTATTCAGATGGTGTTTTCAAAAGCAATGTCATAGGCGGCCTGTAATGTATACACATCAGGCCAAGCAAAGAAGTTTAAGGGTTACACTGCTTTTCGAGATGATAAGAAATGTGTTTTATATATTTACAGCTCTATATATTGTCCCAAAGGCTCATATCCATTACTCTATTGCATTTATTGTCGCTTCCACCATGGGCTGTGTCTCAGAATCTGGATTTAGGAACATTGAGCAGGAGACCAAACTATCAGAGAGATTCTGAATTTCCTGAGTGTGAATTCACTTGAAATGAGATAGAGCTCCTGGTTCACTATGTTCACCATCTCCTGATACTCACACAGAGAAAGCAGGAGAACCAACAGACCCAGGGCACGTGAGCAAGTGTCAGAGGTAAGATGTCAAGGTTCCTCATTCGGCAAGAGTTAACAAGTCAACATTACTTCCAAACAATCTCTCAAAAATCATGTGAAGTTCCCTTGAAGTCAATCCTGAAGAACAGTGTCCCCTGGGCTCTTGGCAGTCAGTTTTGTTGTTGTTTTGATTTTACTTCCAGCCTTGTAAAAAATCACAGTTCTTTGCGTTGAGCTCCCCATGTTGTGGTTGGCTGGTAGTGAGAGGCTTAGTTTCATTGGAGGGAGAAGAGGAAGCACAAATGTGGTTAAAATGCTACGGGCTGCAAGATGTCCAGTCTGAAAGCACAGGCAGCTGGCAGGTACTAATTTAAGGGAGGGCCTGCGCAAGCCATGGTGCTACTTGGAGGGAAACATGGCAGCGGCAGAGAGAGTCATGTGAACGCCCTGAGGAAGAGCATGTTTTAGCTTAGCGGTTCTCAACCTGTGGGTTGCGACCCCTTTGGGGATCGAACGACCCTTTCACAAGGGTCACCTAACACCATCCTGCATATCGGATATTTACATTACGATTCATAACAGTAGCAAAATTACAGTTATGAAGTAGCAATGAAAGTAATTTTATGGTTGGGGGTCACCACAGCATGAGGAACTGTATTAAAGGGTCACAGTATTAGGAAGGTTGAGAACCACTGTATTAGCTTGACACAGACAACGCCCATCTGGCTTGCACCCTGGAAAGTGGAACTGACTTCTTTATATTCATTCTGTGTTAAAAAGATACACACAAATTCCTATAATATAAATAGTTTAGCACTTCCTACGGGTCAGGCAGCATTCTAAATCTTGTGGTTGAATTTCCGTGACAAACCCTTTGAGCTAATTCCCGCTTCCGTTTACAGAGTGGACACGTGGTGAGCGGAATGCTGAAAGTCCCAGGTAGGTCAGCCCCAGTTACACCTGAGCTGATTCCTCTAAACTGCTGGACAATCCACATGAATACGACGCACTCGTACCAGGTTTTCAGTGTACAGACTGCTCTTCCAAAACAGGTGACATCACTGAGGCACGCTCCTTGCAGCAAGCCTCGTGAACAGACAGACGTGACCTGCTGCACATGTCTCTTTTCAGTCAGGAAGGCAGAGCCAGTGTTTCTCTGTGAAGTGTCACGTTGGAGGGAACAGTTTTATCGCTGCCATACCACGGCAGAATACAGTACATACATAACTACTGAGTAAGTGTTCATGCTATTTAGTAAATTCCATGCTCATGGAATATACACACATGATTAAGATTTATTACTTCTGAGACGATGGCATATATGGGCTAGTCTGTGGCTATTCTATAGAGGGTGACACAGTAAGACAGAGTACCACTATGTTGCCCTCTGGAGAGTGCTCTAACGTCACAGTTCACAGCAACCGCAAGCTCTTTAAGTGAGTCTCTATAGGCATCTGCCACAATGCCTGGCTATTTTTCTTTCTTTTTTTTTTTTTGAGAGTCTCACTATGTCACCCTTGGTGGAGTGCTGTGGTGTCACAGCTCAAAGCAACCTCCAAGTCTTGGGTTTAAGCAATTCTCTTGCCTTAGCCTCCCGAGTAGCTGGGACTACAGGTTCCTGCCACAACACTCAGCTATTTTTTGGTTATAGTTGTCGTTGTTTGGCAGGCCCAGGTTGGGCTCGAACCCACCAGCCCTAGTGTTATGTGGCTGGCACCTTAGTCACTGAGCTACAGGCACTGAGCCATCTAAAATATTTTTAAATAAAAGCTTTATATACATGAGTGTACCTGAACAAAAGGCCTATAATGTCAAAGATTATATACCTGTATTTTATCAAAACAATTCAAAATAGGCTTTAACAACCGGCAAGGACAAATTTCACTTTAATTGTCTCAGTCCATGGATGGCGTGCGTCATAATGTTTTGTAACGATTTGTGCTATGCTCCTGCCTTCACTAAGAGACCCTGACTGGTTCTGAAGCTACCGCCCAGCTGGCCGAGGTCTGGTTAGCAGGTCTGAGCATGCATACATTAGCGGTTCTCAACCTGTGGGTTGCGACCCACAGGAACTGTATTAAAGAGTTGTGGCATTAGGAAGGTTGAGAACCACTGCTTTAAGTGGTACAACACGTAAATGTCTAACTTCATTGAAGGGGAGTTAAAATTCAAACTAAGTCTTAAAAAGAACTGAGTGTAATGATATCTTCCTACTATATAAACACCTTTACCCCATGAGCACCTGCAGTTTGGACAGATGAGAGAAGTACTTGGATCATACAAATTCATGTGAAGGATTAAAAGTAAATATTATCAATTTTTAATTTTTCAATAAAAGCTTTTCTGCTATAATACTCTAACAATAAAACTTCATTAAAATGGCTTAAAAACCTACCATAAATTCATCATTTTTTTTTTAATTTAGCGTATTTCTAAGCAGGTTTTATTGTTTTTGCTTCTAGAGAGTTTTTAAAAATATGATTGTGTGTATTGTTTTGTTCATATGTAGGACAATTTTAAATTCCCATGTATAAAACTTTTAACATATATGAAATTGCAAAAATTTTTAATATGTAAACTTTTTCTCAAATATATCTCCAGATTTATCAAAATAAACATACACAGTAAAAATAAAATCAGGTGCTCCCAGACCACTCTATCATAACTTTCATTTAAAGAATATAAATTTGATGATAGAAAGTATTCCCAAAGAAATGGCCCTGTAAGTAAGGACTTAAACTGTCCCACGTATTTGGCCTTTCAATTCTTTTTTAAGATTTTGGCACCAAAAACTGACTGTTACCAGAATTGGCCTTCCAAATTGTTAACCAACATTTTACCAAATGGTTTAGGCTGCTTCAGTGTTCCTGAGAACTCATTACGTTAAAGGAAATAAACTATCTTCATAACACTATGAGAAGCATATTTCTTGTGATTATTTCAGTTCAGGACAAATAATGAATAGGTTTCAAGCGATACAAAATAATGTCGCTGTCTGCTATGTTCCTCGACGTTTCTATAAACAGTCTGAAGACATATCAGGACAAGCTGACTGGTTTCTTGCATTTTTAGGCAGTGTTATATAAACTGTGGAAATGCAAATTTTCCATATTTTATTCATGAAAAATTAAGAAACACTTTCTAAGTCCTTTGATAATGATACAAATGCATTTCCTAAGTGTCCGTTGTGGTCTCTGAAGAGGCAGGGACCACAACACCCTTATAATTATTATATCCCAGGGCCTATTTGAGAAACTGACATTTATTGGGCACTTTGCTTATTTGGCTCTAAAGTTTGTAACATTTCATTTCTGTTGTTTCTCCAACTGGGATTCATAGACTATTCAGCATGGGGCGGACACTGGCATACATCCAAGAGTCTGTAAATTAACCTCAAGAATCTGTCAACAGCAATTTTCCACCCAAATGATTAATATGCAAATATTCTGAACAATTTGGATCACCATCTTTTAAATAAAAACTGTCCCTTGATTTCAGTGCTTTAGGTTTTATTTGTGATGCTTATTGTATTTGGGGTACGGAATCTTACACAAGAAGAAGGAAGTGTGGAGGTATTAAAAACCCAATTGCCTTGCCACTTAGCTGTGAGGCCCCAGGCAAATTACAGTGCCTCAGTTTCCCAATATGTAAATACAGGGTAGAGCTTAACTTTCAATGTTTAATCAGTGCAGATGATGTTAACATACCTCTAACTTTAAAAAAATGACAAATTTCTGCCTAATATGTTTCCTCTTCTATAAAGACAAAATAATTTAAATAATAATTCATCACATATACACACATGGAAAAGTGGACCTATACTAGTTGTTTTAATACACATTATCAAATTAAATTTTCTCCATTCTAAGATTCCCATTTAGGTGAATGTTCTTTTTTATATCACTGAGTGAATAAAAAACGTTCCTAACTTTCAAACTGTCTAAGTTCAAAGTACAAATTCATTACATCTGAATTTGTGTAACCTGGGTCTCAATTTATACAAATAGGTTTAAAGTAATAATACAGAACTGTGGTATTGAGGGCAATCCATCATCTGTTCTTCATAAAAGTTCCCAGGCTATAGGAAATGTTTGGGAGTTACTATGTCAATCAGCATTCTGGAAAATAAAATGATAATGTCTTATTATGCAATGAGGGAAAAACTAAGTATATGCACATGTTTCCAGTAGAGATTTCCAAGACTAATTAAAGTACATAATCTTCCTCGGGTAGCAAAGTAATTCCATCCTTAAGGCCTGAGAAATCTACTGATCGCAATGCTAGCCTAAAAATTAAGTAAAAAAATGTGACAGTAATATGAAAAATGGAAACTACATATAGGTTAGAAATGACAAATTCTAAGTAGAAGTCTCTTTTTCCAGAAGAAAACTAATAAATTAAGATGAATATCCATGCATTTCAGATTTGTTGTTTAAGTATGAACTAAATAAGAACATTTCAAATCCCACTGGTCTTTCAACATTTTCATATTAACACTTACCAAATATAGTTTTCTCTCTCTCTTTTTTTTTTTTGCAGTTTTTGGCCAGAGGCTGAGTTTAAATCCGCCCCCTCTGGTGTATGGGGCCAGAGTCCTACTTACTGAGCCACAGGTGCTGCCCTAATTTATAGTATTTTAAAAGTGCATAAAGAATGAAAATGCATCAATGCATATTATGAATTTCCTCATTATTGTACATCTGATTTGCTGACAGTTTGAGATCATACCTGTGGCTACATACAAAAGCACAGACAATTGCAGTCTATGAAATCTAGACTTATATCAATTTAACAAATAGTATGACTCTTTGGGAAAAGATAATTGAACTTTGTAAAGAGAAAGGAAAAGCAACCATTTGTTTCTGTAAATTATAGTAGAAAAAGTACTTCATATTTAAAATGAAAAAATCTGTTTCACAGGAAAACAAGTTTAGCATGGGGGAGAATTTTTATTTTATTTTTTAAGAATTCTTATACTATGACTGAGTGACTATTACAAATAAAATCAAGAAACTCTAACACAGAATATGTATACAGGAAGACCTAGCTATCTCTTGTAACATTAAATACTCAAGTACATAAGGACAGAGTAACAGACTGATGAATAAGAAAAAAAGTAACTAATAGAAGTAACAATACTGTTCTACATTTATTCATTCTAGAACTTGTTGAGATCTGTTATATGTCACACTTTTAAAATTATAGTTCATCATCTCTTCAGGTGATAGAAGACATTTTATTTTTTCACTTATGAACTGTTAGAGGTAGCTTATATATATTCTTTAGTACATCATCCTAATGAATCTCTTCAAAAGTGTTTCTCCTTAAAATTCAGCATTCCTAAAGTGAACAAGTTACTTTTTACATAAAATCAATTTGGGGAGTAAGTGATCATTTCAAATTCTTCCTTGTCACAGATCTCTAAGGGCACATTTGCCCTCTTTAACTTTCCATTTCCTCTTCAAAAGGGAAATCTAAGTATGTTGTAAAGCTGAATACTGGGAGTCACTTCAGCAGAGATCATTCAAGAAAGTGACATAATTTAAAAAAATGATGATTAAAAACCACACAGGAATAATGGGAGTTGATCAAATATAAACATAAATTAAGAATATTTAAAACATTGAATCTCTATAGTTCTCTAAGAAACTGGATTCTCTATGGCATTGTTAATATAACAAAAAGCAAGTTCACTATAGCTTATAAAGCTATTTGCTAGCATTCTTGCTAAACTAACTTAACAGGATACTTGCTGAAAATAGGCAAGGTGATCAGATACAAAAGGTGAGGGATAAGAAATTTGATCAGACAATGAAATTGATCAGCAGCAAGGGTATCTAAGAAAATAGCAGTCATTTATAAGACAAAGACTATAAAAATTGTACCATGTTATTTTTCCCCACCTTTTTTTTTTCTTTTTAGAGACAAAGTCTCACTTTATTGCCCTCAGTAGACAACCTCCACTTGAGCTTAGGTGATTCTCTTGCCTCAGCCTCCTGAGTAGCTGGGACTATAGATGCCTGCCACAACTCCCTGCTATTTTCTTGTTGTAGTTTGGCCGAGGCCAGGCTTGAACCTGCCACCCCTGGAATATGGGGCCAGTGCCCTACCCACTGAGCCACAGGTGCTGCCCTTTCCCCACCTGTCTCAGTTTTCTTCCTGGGCTTATCAAACACAGTGTTACAAAAATATATTTAAGCAAATTCCTCTAAGAATAACTGTTGGTTCGAAGTAACAAAGAGTTTAACATTATAACAAGTGAAGCTGGTGCCGTGGCTCACACCTGTCATCCCAGCACTTTGGGAGGATGAGGTAGAAGGTCTGCTTGAGGTCAGGACTTTGAGACCAGAATGAACAACATAGCAAGACGCCCATCTCTACAGGAATTCCACTACCGTTGGTGTCTTTTATTAGTAATTTCTATCCACTGGCCCCCTCACTATGCTAATTAGGTATTGTAGGGGAGGAAAAATATCTTTTCCTTCTACCCATTGGCTGTGGCACCTGTAACAGAAGACAAATTAACAAGAGAAAAAAAAAATAGGTAATAGTTCATAACACATGCATATAAATGTATTTAGCATAAAACTTATTTACCATAAGTTTTACATAAATGGGAGCCTTCATGAGGAAACAAAGACACTTATAAAAACCTGAGTATGTTTTATGCAAATTTTGATGAACTTATGGAGAAATATGATGAGGACAAAGGGAGTATGATCTAAGTGTCATAGACTGGGGGAAACTTAGCAAGATCTGTTTATGTAGAGTCTCTGTCACTCTGCCTTCGGAGACAAGAATGCGCCTCTCCTCTGGGTACAGGCAGGGCCCCTCTCCCACGAGGGTCTCACGACTGCTTTGGGGAGAGTCAGGAAGTCCTTCCTGCAAATGCCATTTCTCAAATTCCTTTAGCTCAATTCAGTATGCCAAGATGCCATGTTCTGGGGTAGCATTTCCTCAACTGTGTCATCATAAATTCTCAGCTGCCTTCCCTGTATTTGGCCTTGAGCCCAATCTCTCACTTCTCATCACAGCAGCCTCGATACATCTCACAGAGGTCACATAGTCCTTAATAAAGTCTTCCTTTCTGCTTTAAAAAAAGTCTCAGAATAATTTTTGTTTTTACCAAGGCATGTAACTTTTAAGAGACTTAATCTACCAACCTATTCGTTTTTAAAATCCGCCCAAAGTTTTTCTTTAAGATAAGGTGTATAATTTATCTGTAGATTTGGGTTAGAGTTCAGATAGGAGACAGGGAGTTAGGAATGAATAAAAGAAAGCAAACAGAGGGCTGGAATTAGGAGCAGAGGGAAGAGATGAAAATGTACATATATGAGAATACTTTTTTTTCTGAATGTTTCAGAGTGTATTTTTAAACAGCAAGGTTCATAAGATTCCAATCAAGGATCAGAAACAGATTAACAGAAATGGGGACGGAGGCTCTCTGTGGAAACAAGCAAAGGGGATTATGAAGAACGTGCTGACTGATGGCTGGAGAAGGGTACAGCCTCTGAGGTCGGCAGTGTCTAGTCCACCCTCACAGACACTCCCACGTGGGGATGGTGGGGATGTGGCCAGTGTGGTTATGTCAGCTGAGAAATCAGGAATAGTTTCTCTGGAGAAGGGACTAAATGCAATTTAAGAGTAGTATCCTACAATCCAAACAATGATAGCTACAACTGCATGCAAAAGACATCCCATAAAAACGTGAGTCAAAATGAACGTGTCAGAACCAGAGAATATAATTCAGTGAAATGTCCCTAAGGTTTTAATGTTTCTTAAACTAAAATATGCAGGTAATTTTCTTTTTTTTTTTTTTTTCTTTTTTTTTTTGAGGAGAGAAGAGAGAGAAATGGGGGAAGAGAGGAGAGGAGAGAAGGTAGAGGAGGAGAGAGAGAGACACGAGACACACTGGGGGAGAGGGTAATTTTCTTTAGAGTCAAGACCCACATAAGTTCCTGCCCACTCCTCAACTTCCCTGATATTTTTCTAGTTGTGAATCTAAAAAATGCAAACACACATTGTATGTGTATATTTTTAAAATATGATTACATATGAATTGTGATAAACAAAAATACCCCAAGGATGGAGAACCTGTAAATTCCGCTTAGTTCAACCCACCAATCTTACCCCAGTCTGGGCTACAACTACTCACACTCACAGTTAGGAAACAAGTGGGTTGTGCTAACCATCTTTAAATTCTGAGCAAAAAAACTAAACACTGCCATAAAATGATAAACAGAGAATAAACACTAACAACTTCAGAGAAACATTTTTTTTCTGGCTTGTCTAACAGAAGTACAACACAAAGCAACTAAAACGTAATCAGACAGAACTGAATGCACCGGAAACTAGACTTTGTAACTCGTCAGGAGGCAAGAACTACAACGTAAAAATAGTTTGGCGAAAAGATCTACAGTGGAAAGGAATTTCGAGACAAAAATGGGTGGGATGTGGTCAAAACTGAGCCTGGCAAAACCGAGGCTCCCAGGAAAGTGATCACCTATCTTGCTGAAATTAGATAAAATGAATTAGATATTTTATTTCTGATGTGTACATAAACATACATTAGATCAGTGTGGTAATGCATATTTATGAACTGAAGTAGGATATAGGTTTGTTGAATTAATTTGGGTAAGTGTGAATGAACTTGGGATCAAAGATCTTGTTTCAGTGGTAATCTCTGGGACCACTTAATAAAACCACAGGGAGATAAGACGTAGGGGAAAATTAATGCCGAGTTCTCTTCTAATTGGAATTCCCTTTTTCTCAGTTTATCTGTTAACCTTACTTTCTAACTTTAAAATAGACAGAAGTATTTGCAACAGAAAAAAACCTAGTGAGAGTGGGAAATATGTGTACAACATTAAAACACATTTTACTCATAAAGTCAATCTGGTGATTCTGGGATCCATATACTATCACCATCTAAAGTCAAGAGACACATGGCCTGTCATTTTCCCACATCACAGAAGTTTGTGGAAAGCACTGGGAGAAGCCAGATGGTTCCTTCCCCTATTTACAAGCAGAAATGTGGTTTCAGTGCTTCCCAGACAAATTATTACCAACCCTGTCATTTTTCTCCAACGAAATGACGATCTGAGTTCCCAACCCTCAGCAACCCCTCAAAATTACTTTCTATGGTCAAATCTGAATCCTGTTAAACTTAACTTTATGGTCCCTTGTTCTAATTAGGATTAGAAGGATATCTTTCCCATTTAAACACAAAGATATATGATACTGGGGATATTTCATATTCCTTCCAGTAGAGCAGCCCAAATAATTAATATATTCCTACTATCCGATTACACAATGCTAATATGAAACCAACAGATAAATAACTGCACGGCCACATGAGAATACACAATTAAATTCAAGTGCAGGGAGGGGAGATGAAGGAATGGGGGTGAGTAGGAGGGGCTTTTGGTAAGCTTCACCTAATGGGCACCATGTAAGTTATACAGTACACTCCAGGGGGAGGGGCTCGACTACAACTTGAACTTGGCCTGATAAATGCAAACAATGTAACCTAATCATTTCCACCCTCATATTACACTGAAATATAAATTAAAAAATAGGAAATAAAGTGGAAGCAAAAGGAAAAAAATCCCCCCAATGTGAGTGGCTATTTGGGGTTACTCTTCTACCACAATGTTTACCTCTAAAATTGCAGCCCAAACTGAAAGTAATATGTTGTACACCATGTGGGCCACCTTGTAACACAGCTGGACTTTGTCATAATGAGTTCATTTCTGAATCTTCTCTTCCTGTGTCTCCTGTTTTAAACTTTGGGCATATAATCATTGCTAAGCACCCAAATAGATGACATCGGCTTTGATTTTATAATAAGGTCCTGAAATAATTTATGGTCTTAGTCTCAGGAAAAGATACAATACCTACATGCAGTTTTTGGTTGAATAATCTGATCCTGGAAACACTTTCTTCCCTTAATTCACATGTAATGAACACATATGGAACAGTTACAAAATATTCCACATATTAAAACAAGAAAGTATGAATACAACATTTTGTATGCAAATCAGAGAGCTAAATCAAAACTAGAATACATCAATGACCACAAAAAAAATGAGCGTCAATTGGCAATTCTTCAGCATGTGTGGACACCACAGGCCTGTGTCAAATAGTTCCTGTAACGTAACTGTCCACAAACCTGCCCTTTCCCCACAGGATTGGCAGAAAATCAAGAGACTATAATTGAAATAATCTACTATCTAAGCTTACCTCCCACCCCTTTCCCCACACATTTAGTTTTGCTTCCTCCCTATATATCATCATAATCTTTTTAAAAAATTCTTTAGTCCCTAGGTAGGAAGCAATCCCTTAATATCTCAGATTTCCTCTGCCCTCTTCTCAAGTTGGATACATGTTTCAGTTTCATATGTAAATACACATATTCAAGTCTCATTTTTAAATATACACAAACATCTCAAAGCCTACCTTTAATAAATTCATTCTTAATATCTTATTTCTTTGGTATTGCACCCCCTCTCTCTCACTCAGTTTTCACTGTCCACTTCCAGTTCTCCAGTTCCTTAAATAACTGTGACACTTGAGTGAAATTGCCCTCCTGAAGGCTGCCCTGGTTGTCTTAGTTTCTGAAGTCACTGGACTTCTTCAGTCCCCTTTTCCTTTTAGTAGTGGCAGTGTTCACTGCTCACCAACCTGGTTGTCTTCCTCATCCTCCATTTCAAATGCACAAATTCCCAAGCATCTGAAGTCAACTTTCTTCTCTCCTTTCCTGCCTTCCCTTCCTTGGTGATCTTATCCACTTCCTTGGTGATATTTCCTTTTTGCAAATGACTTTCACGCCTCTATTCCTAACTACAGTCTTCCTCCTAACCACTTGCTTGATAGGAATGTTCTCAAATACCTGTATTAAAATATCCGACATCTTTCAGTCTAAGTTGAACATTTTCTTCTTCTACCAAACACATACCCTATGACTGTCCTGTTCATAATATTTCTTTTTTTCCCTAGTTAACTAAATTCAAAATTTTGGAGAACTCATTGTGGCCAACTAATTTTCCTACTCACATATTACCAAATAACCTACTGCTTATTTTTCCTCTTTGTTCATTTCTTTTCATTTTTTTATTGTTGGGGATTCATTGAGGGTACAAGAAACCATGTTACACTAGTTGCATTTGTTGGGTAAAGTCCCTCTTACAATCGAGTTTTGCCACCAAAAGGTGTGGCACACACCAAGGCCCCAAGACCCCACCCCCCT
>CAUYRH010063638.1:0-11671 GCA_963574655.1 Perodicticus potto | reverse complement strand
TGCGCCAGCAATTCTTTCTTTAGCATCTTTCTCAACATACCCCTCCCTTCCTTCTGTAAGCATATCTCTTCTCCCAGAATTTAGCTCCTCCGCCCTTGTGGGGGCTGGGGCTAAGACACAAAACACTTCCCCTTTGAAGGGCAAAGGGTTTGTTATATTCTTTACATCTATGGGTTGGGGGATTAGTAGCAGGGGTAGAGGGCTTGGTGCAGGGACAGGGGGCTTGATTATTACACTTGAAGGTGTGAGAACCAGGAAAGTTGACGATGTAGGTTTGACTCCAAAAGCCAGCGGGCTCAAGAAGCAGAAACCTGCTATCTCAGTGTGAGTGTGAACACAGGAAAGAACTTACATCCCAGGTAGTGCATGCCCATCATCCTCGCTGCTCAGGAGGAGGTGGTAGGACAATCACCTGAGGCCAGAAGTTGACAGTACAGAGAGCCATGACTGTGCCACTGCCCTCCAGCCAATGTGACAGAGTGAAACCCTGTCTTTAAAAATAAATAAATTAGGCAAATATTTCCTTTGACATAAAGTCAAAAAACACTAAACCCGTCTTGATTATTGGATCTCTCCTAACACACAGTTAGGTTGTTCTCTTACAGGACCAAAAAGATTTTCCGGTCAAATCACCAAAGACTCTTCACAAATCACCCACAGACCTGTACACACACACAGCAGAAGTCTCACAATATGACTATCCTATTTAAAATAGAATGCATTATTAACAATTCAATCAAGCTCCTATTCTTAATGTGTAGTCATCATCTCTAATTGCAATACAAATAATCTATGATACAGGAAGCATCTTTTCCCCTATCTTCACCTATAGCCAGTAAGTATGTTTGCCTTTAATGGTTGTTGCTTTCATTACAGATTTCCCCTCTGATTATTTCTGATTGCTTATTAATGATCCCAATGCTCATAATCTTTTAAGTGTCTAACTTCATTAAAAGACATCTTCGTATTTATTATCATTATTACATTTGAAATTCCTTTTTTCTTGGGACTATATATATCCATGTGAATTGCCTTTTAGTATTATTGTGCATTAAAAGTCTGGGAAATTAAAATATAACTTGTCTAGATTCATCTCTTCCAGGCACATTTCCATTTCTGCTCTAACCGTTTGAATGGGGCCATCCAACTTGACTTCACTTTCTGCTCTATTCTGCTGTAAATCTGCCTCGTTACACCTACATTAGTCACAACTAACTTTCTCCTCTATACATGTGTGTATTTTAAGTGTCTTTCAAAGCCCCAGACTGAAAAATAACAGCAAGGAACAAAATAGCTTTCTTAATACAGGGACTAAAACAAAACCTGGGACACATATCCTTTATTAAAATAGTTGCAATGGACAGATTATTGTTGGTACAAAAACTTTAGAGAGTCAATTCACTATTTTTCATTCCCAATATATTTCCCTGGATATTCCATTAAAATTTGCCAAGATGCTTCGTGGCCAAACCAGACACATCTGCCGAGTGCCCAATTTCAGTTCTTGGCTTTGAATCCGAGCACCTGGTTGGTACTGGTTCCAGCACCCTGCGCTCATCATCCTGGCACCTCTGGGGGACAGATAACCCACAATGACACTGCAACAGAATCAGGTGACCAAGATATAAAATTTGAACTCGAACCTTTTGGTGGGAAAGCAGAGTCCTATGACATTGTTTTTTGCTTTTTTTTAATAATAGACAATTTTTTACAGCAGCCTTAGATTTACAGAAGAATTGATCTGACCGTACAGAGAGGTCTTACGTACCACAAAGTAGTATAGTTTCCCCTATTATGAACATCTTACGTTAGTCTGATATACTTATTAACATTAATAATGATTATGAATCAATATTGATTCACTACTATTAGCTTAGGTCCATAGGTTATTCAGAATTCCTTCATTTTTATTTAATATCCTTTAATGTGATTTCTTTATTTTAATTAAGAAAATTCTGAATTTCATTTGTGATCCCACAATGAAGGGCAACTGTAGTCATGTTGACGTGGTTCCTCCGTATTCTACACGTGCATACATACATTAGAATCTTATGCATGTGAGCCATAGATTACAATTGCATAAAGATTTATTATAATGGCTTTGGTTTAGGCTCCACCTAGAAACTTGGAAAGCTCATATAACTTTCAAATGCTGGGCTACTTGTAAACCTTCTTCTGCAGGTTATAAAGGCCCTTTAATAGTGAAAATTGCAAAGCATTACTTGGTGCTTTTCAGTGGCTGCAATTTTTTATATTGTCACAAGGAAGGAATGGGAGTTTCTGCTACTCCCCATCCTTATTGGCACTTGGTATTGTCAGCTTTTTGGATTTTAGCTATTCTAATGTATGCTTAAAAGAGTTTATTTCACATTCATTATTGACAGCTGCTATATGAATTTTGTTATACATAGAATTCTAGGTTGCTTTTTTCTTTCAACATTTATATTTTACTCCAATCTCTTCTCCTTTAGTGGTTTCTAAAGTGTTTTAATTTGAAGTTCCCTAATAAAAATGATATTGACTATCTTTCTCATAAATTTGTCACCTGTGTATCTTCATTGGTGAGGTACCTATTGAGAACTTTCTTTAGTTTTTTTAATTGGGTCATTTGCACTCTTACTGTTGAGTTTTAAGAGATTTTAAATACATTTTGAATATAAGTCCTTTACCTAGACAGGTATTTTACAAACAGATACTCCCAGTCTCTGGCTTGTCTTTTTTTTTTTTTTTCCTTTTCTTCATTTTTTCTTTTTTATTCTTAAGGGTATTTTTGTAGAATAGAAATATTTTTTTTAAAAAAATTTAATTTAACAAAACCCAATTTTTTTGTTCATGGACAATATTTTTGGTGTTGTACCTAAAAGTCATATTCAATCCCAAATCACCCAGATTTTCTCCAATATTATCTCTACAAATGTTATAAGTTGTGTTTTACATTTAGGTCTGTGATACATTTTGAGTTAATTTTTGTGAAAAATGTAAGATCTATGTGTCTAAACTAATTATTTAAGATGTGGTTGTTCATTTGTTCCAGAACCATTTTTTAAAAAGACAGTTCACTCTCTATTGAATTACCTTAGAACCTCTGAAAAGATCGGTTGATTTGTGGGGCTGTTTTCTGGCATCTCTCTTCTGTTCCAGTGATCCAGGGATCTATTCTTTTCAAAGTACTGTGCTGTGTTGACGCTGTAGCTTTATAGTAAGTTGTGAGGGTTGATGTCAGATCTCCAGCTTCATTTTTCTTTTTTTTTTTTTTTTAATTTTTATTAAATCATAATTGTGTACATTGGTGCAATCATGGGGCACAATGTGCTGACTTTATATACAATCTGAAATATTTTTTGTGTGAACTATTCTGTTTTTATAAATTTTCTATATAAACAGAATACATATATATAATGTATATATAATATTTAGAATATGTATCATTATTTTTCTTTCGGTTTCATATTTTCTCTATTAATTTACTCTTTTCATTTATATTTATTTCTATTGATTTTTATTTGTTTTTTTCTTCTTGGTTTAGACTTAATTGCTCTTTTGCTCCCCCTACCCTTAGTTTTCTAAGGTGGGAGCTTATAGTATTGATTTTAGATCTTCTTTTTAAATGTATAAAAAGTGTATCTTCAATGTTATAAACTCCTCTGATAGATAATATTTTCAACTATATTTTATTTAATTCAAAATAAATTATAGTTGCTTTTGAGACTCCAACTTGGCCCACTTTTGGTTTGGATGTGTTACAAGTTTTGGAGGGGAGTTTTCAGTAATCTTTTCATTATAAATTCCTAGTTTGGTTCCATTGTGGTCTTGGAAACTGTACATGATTTTTATTCTTTCAAATTTCTCAAGGTGCACTTCCTTGCCCCAAACATGGTCTATCTTGGTGAATATTCCATGTGAGGCTGACAAGAATGAGTATTCTTCTGTTGTGAATAAAACATTTTACAGATACTACTGTTAACTACACCCAGTAGTTAAATGGTGCTGTTGAGTTCTGCTACAGACTTACAGATTTTGAGGCTGGGTTGTGGAGTGTGAGCTCATCAAAGACTCTTATATTCTCTAGAACTGACTCCTTTTTTATGTAGCATCCCTCTCTATCACTGATCATTTTTCTTGTTTTGATGCCAGTTTTGTCTGAAATTAATATATTTCAACTTCAACACTTTTATTAGTGTTAGCGTACTCTTTCTCTTATACTTTTTTTATTTTTTGAAATCTGTGTCTTTACATTTAAAGTGACTTTCTTCTAGGCAATATGTTGTTGGGCCTTGTTTTTGTTTGTTTATTTTTATTTTATTTTAATGTGCTCTGACAGTCTCTGTTCATTGCTGTATTTCAACCACTGAAGTTTGAGGTGATTTTTAACATATTTGGATTAAAGCCTGCCTTATTTATTACTGTTTTGTGTTGGTTGTTTATGTTCTTTTTTTTTTTTGCCTTCTACCCTTTTCCTTCTGTCTCTGGCTTCACCTAAGCATCTTTTCTCCTGTCTTAAATTATCAATTATACCTCCTTTTTTTTTTTTTTGCTTTCTTAGTGATTATTCTTGAGTTTACAATATACAATTACAACTATTCTGTGTCTTCTTTTAACCTATTTCATAGGTTTTGCAAATACCTTATAACAATTATTCCCTATTCTTCTCTGCTGGCTCTTATAATTATAGTGTTTATGTCATTTATTTCCTTTGTCCATAAGTAATAAGCATAAGGTAGATTGCTGCTATTATTAGTTTGGACATGTTGTTATCTACTGGATTAAGAAGTAAAAAGATTTTTTTTCTTATTTTAGTTTTTTCTTCTAGAAAACTCTTTGCTTCATGTAGATACACGTTTTTGACTTATGTCATTTCCCTTCCCTCTGAAGATACTTCAAATACATTACTTCCGAGGTAGGTTTAAGTCTAATTAATGGTTTTTGTTTAAGAGAGTCTTTATTTCGCATTCATTATTGAAAGTTGCTATGTGAATTCTGCTATATAGAGAATTTTAGTTTTTTTTCTTTCAACACTTCACTCTAATCTCTTCTTTAGTGATTTCCCAAGAAAACCCCAATAGTATTCTTAGTCATGTCCTCTGTAAATAAAGTATTTCTCCCACTCCCGACTGCTTTTAATATATTCTCTTTGTTTTGATTTTCTGCCATTTGTATAAAATATGCATACGTGTAGATTTGTAGATTTCTTTGATAGTTACCACATTTTTGAAAGGAGCAGCCTTGCAAAAAAATGCAAGAATAACAGGAAAATACCTACTCCTGAAATTTCCTAGTAACAGTTAAAGGTCAGTCTTGTAAGTTCTCTTGCTAACAGGCACCCTACCCCTTGGGAGTTCTGTTTTGCACAACTTCTGAAAAGGGCTGAACAGACAGAAGGAAATGCACATCTTTCTCTTTCAAAATTGTTTTGGAGAATTTGTGGTTCACAGAATTCTTGAGTACACAGCAGAGAAAGAGCTTCGGGCTTCAGCTGTACCACTGAAGGAAGACTATCCATTACCTGTGACAGATAACCCCTCCAATTTACAAGATCCCTTAGCAGCCACCTGCCCCGGCCACAGCAGCTGGCATTCTTCTTTTTTGCTTTGGAATGCCATGCCATCTCCCTGCTCTCTTTTCTCCCTCTATTTCTCCACTTTTTCTCATTCTCTTACCTTCTCTCTCCTAAGAAGAAAAAATAAACTTTATACTTTTATATCCTAATCTTGGTCTGGAGAATTTCTTTCTCATCCTGCAACCATCTACTGAGCTTTCCACCCTACTGTTTTATGCTCTTAGAGCTTCTTATATCTCTGCTTTGTTTTCTGTTATTACTTTAGTAAAATACTTAGCTATTGTAACTTCCAATATTTTCTGTATTCTTTCGGTTTTTTTAGTGTTCTAATTACATATATATTACAACTTTCATAATTGTCCCATAGTTCTCAGATGTGTTGTTCTTTATTTTCTTTTTTTTTATCTTTGCAGTTCAGCTGGGGAAGTTCATGCTGACATATCTTCAAGCTCACTGATTTTCCAGCTGTGTTCAGTCTACTGCTCAGACCAACCATTAAGGTATTCTTCATTCCAGTTACAAGGATATACATTTCTGGCACTTTCCTTTTATTCTCCTTAGTGTTTCCATCTCAGTTTACATTTCCATCTGTACCTGCATATTGTCTACTTTTTTCATTGAGTCATTAACATATTTGTTGTAATTAGTTTTATTTCTCTGATAATTCTGAATCTTTTTCATATCTGACACTATTTATGATCCCTGTTTTGTCACCTCAGTCTGTTTTCTCTTGTTTTTGAGCAAGATTTCTAATTTTTGTTAAAGAATAAATAACATATGAATAATAAGAATTGAGGTCTATAAGCCTATAATATGAGTTTTCATGTTAACCTGACCAGCAAGCAGGTCTTTGTTTAATGTGTGCTGAAGCTCCACTTGCCAGAGGTTTTGGTTTCCTCTAGTCTTATTTGTGGTCTTGTTATCTTATTTTATTTTGTTTTTCTTTATTCCCATTCTTTTGAGCTTTTCTGTGAACACCTTCTCAAATAGAATCTAGGCTTTTTAGGTCTTCCAGTTGTAATTCCTTTAGCACATGGGAGCCTTGTGGATGTGGTGTAAGTAGTCAGGAGAAGGGAGTGTTTGAGAATATTTTGAGTCACTTTCACTCATCTAGCGGGCCTCTTTCCCTAGGTTGTGACTCCAGAGGCATTTCTTAGCTTTATTCTTCCCTGAAATGAAACAGGAAACTCGAGGACATTGAACTTCACTCTTCACTCTTCCATCATGTAGGTAAGTCTCTTGTAAACTCAGCTCCCTGGACACTAAGCATATTTCAGAAAGGTTACTTTTCTCTTTCTTCCCCTTAAACAGGAGGGAATTTTTCTATAAAATTGTTGGAAGGGGTCGGAGGGGAATTTATGAATTTATGGAAGTAACACTGGGAAACTTTAAACCTCTCCTCCAGGGACACCCAGAGTCTCTGACTTTCAAGCTAATCCACACTTCCCTCCAACAATTCATGAAAATCACTTCTTATACATTTCCATTAGTTAATGGGCCTAGGAGTTTTTCCTCCAGGCAAATTGATTTCAAGTGTTATTCTCACTATTTACCTGTTTCCCTGGATTACCACATATCAACATTGTGTGATTTCAAGTCTTTGATGGTCTAAGAAATTTGCTTACTTTCATAATGATTGTCCAGCTTTTTTCTTGAAAATGATAGTAGTAACTTCCAAGCTCTTTGTATATCTTAGACGAAGCAGCAAATCCTGCTTTAAAGTGCACTACTTCTTAAAATGTCTCACTGTTATTTTTCATGTAGTATTGATCCTACTGATTCTGAACTTTTACAGTTCTGGTAACTGGTAGATTTCAGTCTTATCCTCAGATTGGGTGCCTCTAAATCAAGTCCACTTTCCTGTTCCTCAAAGTGTTCAGAGAGAGAGTTTTTTTTTTTTTTTTTTTTTTTTTGCAGTTTTTGGCCAGGGCTGCATTTGAACTCACCCCCTCCGGCATATGGGGCTGGCACCCTACTCACTGAGCCACAGGCACCACCTAGAGGGAGATATTTTTAAATAAAATAATCCTTACAATGGATTCTGCATATAGATAAACTGTAAAGCAATAGTAGATGATAGACTGATAGTTGATACCTAGTCAATAAATTGACTTTTAACTGAAAATAAATTTTAGAGATTAACCAAACTATGCCTTTCATTACATAACTGGGAAACTGATGTTCACTGAACAAGATAGTTTAAGTCTCTACTGGGTAGTTCAGCCCAGGCTAAAATGTAATTTTTTTCCTTCTAATTTAGTGCTTGTTACACTGTCCTGTACTCCCAACATTGAATTTTAGTTCATTTTATTGATTGATTTTGGTCGGGGCTGGATTTGAACCCGCTACCTCCGGTATTATGGGGCCGACACCATACTCTTTTGAGCCACAGGTGCGCCCAGTTCATTTTATTTTTTAAGTGGTAGAATGTGAACAATGAATTTCTTTCCAGAATATTACAGAGGTGACAATGTTTTAGTTGCATGATATAATTGAGTTAATGCTGTAAGTGAGCCCCTCACCCAGATGGTGTGTGTTGTGTCTGTTCGGTGTAAATTTATCCTTCCCCCCTCCGCTCCTTCCCGCCTTCTTGCTTTTTGTTGAGTTTTACTGCCAAATATGCACATGGGGGTTCTTAAAGTATACATAGTTTAATGTCCTCATTGTGAATACCCCAACAGTGCCTGAAATTTAGAGAATATCAAAATTAGCTTCTTCTCAAGTAAAAGTCAACCCATTAAATTCCACTTCTGCTTCAGAAAGTCATAAAAACTACAGCATCAGGCCATAAAGGGGAACCCATTAAATAGTCCTTTGAAGAAAAGAATATGAAGAATTACATCTAAAAGAGTATTGCAACTCTTTCCACAGCTTCATTTATATAATTCGCACAGTTTTAACTCCCATTAAAATATTTGTATTATTGAAAACCTCGTTTGCATTAATGAGGATTAGGGATTTGGGGAAATAGTTTGACTTTCCCTTTACTCTTTCTTATGTGTATATTTTACGTATTTATATCTGTGTTCACATGTGCAACAATGAAAACACACACACACAAACAAAATAAACACACATAATTCATACTATGCAACAACAAGGTGCTTATGGCTCCAGAATGAAGAGAAGCAAGGGGAAAATGAAGAGACGACCCAGGAGCAAAATAGTCATAAAAATCATGGAAGTGTATCTCAAAGGACTCAGAAATGAAAAACTTGTGTATTAATGGGGATCTGCAAACAGAAGAGGTGGGTTTGGGAAGATCTGTGAAGATTTCCTGAGGCCCCATTGCATTGCACTGGACTTCCTTTATGGATTATTCGAAGTCCTAGGCACCATCTTTTTAAAAGAGGGAAAAAGCAAGGCACTGTGGCTCACACCTGTAATCCTAGCACTGTGGGAGGTCAAGTGGATTGCTAGGAATTCAATAGTTTGACAGACCAGGCTGAGCAAGAGCAAAACACTGCCTCTACTAAAAATAGAGAAAACAAAACAAACAAACAAAAAAAGTAGGCTCAGGGCCTGTGACTCAAGCGGCTCAGGCACCAGCCACATACACCTGAGCTGGTGGGTTCGAATACAGCCCTGCCCTGCCAAACAACAATACAGTGCAACCAAAAGAATAGCCGGGTGTTGTGGCAGATGCCTGTTGTCTCAGCTACTTGGGGGGTGGAAGCAGGAGAATCACTTGAGCCCAGGAACTGGAGGTTGCTGTGAGCTGTGATTTCACAGCACTCTACCCAGGGTGACAGCTTGAGGCTCTGTCTCATAAAATAAATAAATAGATAAAAATAAAATAGCTAAGTGTGGTGGTGCACATCTATAGTCTTGACTACTGAGGCTGAGGCTAGAGGATGCCTTGAGCCCAAAAGTTTGAGGTTGCTGTGAGGTAAGACACCACAGCACTCTACTTATGGAGACAGAGTGAGACTCTATCAGAAAGAAAGAAAGAATGGAAGGAAGGAAGGAAGGCAGGGAAGAAAGAAAGGAAGGAAGGAAGGACGGAAGGGAGACCAGAAAAACTGATTCTTTAACCAATGGGATTTTTTAATTCCAAGATTTCCAATTTGTTTGGGCTATAAATCCTCCCGTAAATAACAAAATTTTACACTAATTCCACACAATTGCTTTAATACCTACTTCCCCATTATCTTTGGCCCCGGGCATGGTATACTGAGGAAAGAAATATAGAAAATAAGCTCACTTGCCCATTGGACCTCAAAGTGTAATCAGAATATTACCAATGTTAAAGAAATGAATCTCCAGAACCATATTTCACAATCTTTAAAATTTATGTTACATTATTACAAACATAAAGATGACCTCACATATGCACATTTCCACTGATAAAGATTTTGAAAACTTCTGCCTATCACCCATATCACCTGGCCTTTTAACCCTTCATATTCATTTACATCTGATACACGGATCCCAAAGTAATACACCCAAAATATGACTTTTATTAGGTAGCCTCCTGCTGTAAACTGCGTAATGGCCTCCCCTAGCTCTTAGGAAAGCCTTCTCTTCAGTCCCGGAAGGCTTGACCTCACTGGGATGCCATCTGGCCCCCATGTTCCCCTATGGTCAGTGTTATATTACTAACACTGAAAAATAAAAAAGTAAAGGTCTGACCTCAATAGACACTTAATGAATTAATTTTTTGAAGCAAATAATAATAATTCTCATAGATTTATCTCCCCTGGAAATTCTCCTGGTACTTAAGTTCATGTCATCAATATAGAGAGAAACAAAAAATAAAAATAAAAAACCAAACACATAAGCTAAATTTGCACATAAATTTACCTGATAGTGAAATGAAAATGTCTTCTCCTAGATACAAATCTGAACAAAGAGAAAACCCCATCACCCTTCCCATCCCTGGGACTTCCTTATTAACTTTAATCTTGCTGTGGGGCACAAAGCCTGGGATAGAATCCTTCCTTTCTTGTTTACATGCGGAGTGCCCTGACCATAATAAACTTCCCAGTGCCTCATGTTAATATTTTCAAAAACACTATAACAAATAATGTTTCTAAAAATACTTGCATCACATGTATACAATAAAATGCACATTATTTGATACATGTGCTTACGGCAGTCCCCGGAGCATTCTATTCACTTGTAAATGTTAGCTACGATCGCTGTCTTTCTCTGCTTAGTCATTTCTTCACTCTGCGTATGATGAATGCCTGGTATATTTATGTATATGTAAATAATCATACCCATATATACATAACATACCTCATGCTATACAATGTAATACTCAATTTATACGGATAATGTTTGTTATTTATCTTGTATCTCTTGTGATTGCAGAAGTCAAATGTGACTTGAGTATTATAATTTTAGTACAGTTTTTTTCCTTTCTTAAAATGTGGATATATTTTTGGCACCATCTGTATACTTGTACACATGTCCCCACATATGTGTAAATACATGTAAGTAATTTCAATTTGAAAATTTAAAGATGAAAAGTAGCATAGTCTTTTCCTCAAGGAATGTTCCCGCAGATCAAAAATACGCAGACAAGCGTACACAATTACAAGGAACTGACCTGATAGAGGTCAGAACAAGACACGGTACAAAGTGTAGAGACAATAGAGGGAATTGGGAGCAGTTCTGCCAGGAATTCACAGAGGCATTGCTTTATTGAATGCATCTTGGCAGATAAAATGGGCCAGAGTCACTGAGAGACAATATGTTCCTTGCAGGTAGAAAGGTGGGGGAATCTTAGAGAATGTTTACAACAAAATTACAATACTGGGTATCTGTTGCAGGATTTGAAGCTGGGAATTCAATAATTATATTTATGGCTCTAAAAACTCCCTATAGTCCTGTGGTAGAAAATAAATTGAAGGGTGTGGAACTAATGGCAAATGGAAAATTGTTTAGGAAGCAACTGCAATAGTAGAATGAGGGAATGAGGGCCGTGGGCCTGGAACTTAGAGAGGGAGATATAAGCAGTGAAGAAGGTGGAACCTGAGTATTTGGTGCCATCACCGCCGTGCTCCTTTGTGTTAGTGTCCAGCTGTCCTCTTGGAGTCCCCTCTAGGCCTTTTCTCTGGGTTCCTGCACTCCTGGTGGCTCTTCCTTTTCTTTTAAAGATTCCAGTAT
>CAUYRH010063637.1:0-44363 GCA_963574655.1 Perodicticus potto | reverse complement strand
TTTGCCTTCCTCAGGGTGTCCAGAAGCCTCATGCTGTCTCCCTGTGTCCCCAAGGGGAAGTTCCTGGTAGATCCCGCCTGCCAGAGATGCCTGAGGTCCTCTCTCCCTGGTCTCACCGTGCCCAGCCGCAAGGAAGCTGTTACTCGGCTGCCATCTTGCTCCGCCCCAGAGCTTGTGTTTTAACTGCTGTTCTAATTTTGCATCAAAGCCAAATAGAGAGATGAATTTGCCCTTCAAAAAGCTTCCATTCTCAGAGCATCTATTATCTTTCTTTGATGTAACCAAAACAAAATAAGGAAAAAAAAAAGCACCCTGATATCTTTGAAAACACAAAAGTTATATTTGATTTATTTTACATCAATAAATATTCACACACATCTCTCAGGTGGTTCTGGCTCTATTTTAATAATACGCTCAGAATCTGGTCACCCCTGATTGATGTTGCTGCTACCATGCTGGTCCAAGCTAAAATAATCTCTCTCTAAGATCATTTTAATGGCCTTTTCACTTATTACTTCATCCTTGTGTCTCTTCACTTTGTTCTCAACACAGCAGAGAATGTGATCCTAACAATCTAAGTTAGACTATGTCACCTGCTCAAAAGTCCAAAAGGACTAAAACCCAAAAGTCTTCACAGTGACCTACTTTCACCCTCGCTTTTCTGTGCTATCATCATGCTGACCTCCTCACTACTTGCCATGTATTCTAGACACACTCCTACCCAAGGCCTTTGCATTGACTACTCATGGCTGGAATGCCTTTTCTCCAGATAGCTAGGCTATCCTGCCCCCTTAACCTCCTTCAAGTCTTTACTCAGCACCTTTTTTGGAAGGCCTCTTCTGTCCTCTTATTGCTGCCTCCTGCCTTGACTGCTCTACCTCATACTTCACTCTTTTTTTCTCATAGCATTTAGCACCTTCTAAAATTCTAAGTGACTTATCCATTAAATCATTTTCTCCCATTAGAAGATAAGCTCCATGAGGGAAGAGATTTTCTGGGGAGCGATTTAGTTTTGTTCCTTTTGATAATCCCCAGAATACTGCCTGGCACACAGTAGGCACTCAGTAATTTTTTATTGAATGAATTAATTTTTAGAATTGATAATTTTTTGAGTCAACCAACCCCTCCTTGGTATTAGAATGCCAAAATTATTGTGTTTCCTACTCTTGTCAAGCTCCACATCTGGATGGGAAGTCAGAGCCAGGTAATAGAATTCAAGAAAAATCAGGATATGGTAAATTTCCATTTTGTTCTTTGTATTGTTTTAGAGGTAACCAAATATTCTGGATTTTTCCTCCTAGAAAGATACTTTTAGCTTCATATTCTTTCCCACCTGACCTGCCTCCATCTTTCCTGGTCTTTGCTTACAAAATGCCTTTTCCTTAAAAACTCAAACCCCTTCCTTAAAAGACAGAACTGTCTTCGTAGAGATGGCAAATTATCGGGCACAGGCTAAATATAGCCTGCAAGCACTTTTTGCTTGGTCTGCCCATTTTAATATTGGTTATTTGGTTTGTATTTTATTTTGTCTTTTACAAACTGCTTTTTACTTTTAGTTACTTGCCAACATTTAGAATTAAGATATTTTAGATGAAAATATCTAGAAATACCCTGGATTTCTAGCTTCTTTTGAAAAATTGAAATTTTTGATAACTTAGGGCCTGCATTCTCACGTAGCAACCAGCTAATGGAATTGAGTGACTGAACTCAGCCCTCATACCAGGCATAAGCTCTTGGTTTGACAGCTTGCCTGTCTACTTATCTCACCCGTCTAGTTCCTATAGGGATTTGACTTTATAGTCCCTCCATTAACCAGGATGCTCTGAGTAAAATTTTAAGCCATACTTTTTAGAGATTGAATGGGGTCTTTTTAGAGATTTAATTAAAAGGGAACTTTTAATGGATCTTCTTTTATTAAATGGTATAGTACTGCTGGTATTGGCCAAATGTAGCAACAGTTTAAAGAGTGAGCACAAAACTTGAAATATAGTTTAGCTTTTATGCATGTGTTCATTTGATCATAGCTTGTTTAGTATGTCTTAATCCTTTTGTCTTCAGGCCCATAGCTGCTATTCATGTAATGGTTATATAATATACAATTCATGACAAAATACCACAGATGAGAATTTAAACACTTCTTGTCACCTAATTGGAAGTTATAAATAACAGGATTAGAGTGCTGGGAAGATGGGATAGGAGAGCAGAAACAAAGTAAAGGAAATCATAATAAATACAATTTACCCAGTAAATGGCCACCACAGTTAGTGTCTTTAAAGCATCTGAAGACTCAATTTTGAAACGAAAGTAGCCCCAGAATTTCTTAACATCCTGAAACCTGGAAAGTTAAGTCTCTGAACTACTTGAGGTTGTAAAGGTGCCAGGTATTTGTTCAACCAAAAATTACTTATTTTATGAAATCTCAAATCATTGTTGTCACGGTGACTACGATTTTCTCTTCCTCTTCTGGGTAGGGAAACTACATGAGATTCTGGTGTGAAGAAGGGAGCAGGATGAGAGACAGTGTCCATCTGCCTTCTGCTGCTGCCCAGTTCAGTGCCCTAACTTGTTTTCTATAGCTCTGTTTATATCCTCCTGAATATCAAGGGGAAAGGTCTTTTTAAAGGAAGAAATGAAACCTGAATCCCTGGAATGACTTTGCGGGGTGGGAATGTTTTACTGTGTGGGTAAGGGAGGAACTGTTATTCTATGTAGAAATGAATTTCTGGCTGCTGCTTTTACACTGAGATAGCAAAGAATTTTGCTACTTTAGTAGATAATTTCAGAGCAAGATGTTAAATCATTTTTGCAGCCAGGAACTTGAGGTCAGCCTATGGAAAACATAACATCATTTCTACTAAGTTCTTTTTTTTTTTTTTTTTTTTTTTTTTTATAGGCAGAGTCTTACTTTGTCACCCTCAGTAGAGCTGTGGCATCACAGCATCCTCCAGCTCTTGGGCTTAGGTGATTCTCTTGCCTCAGCTTCCCAAGTCACTGGGACTACAGGCGCCCACCACAACACCTGGCTATTTTTCTGTTTTGCAGTTCGGCCGAGGCCAGGTTTGAAGCCACCACCTTCGGTAAATGGGGCTGGCGACCTACTCGCTGAGCCACAGGCACCACCCTCATGGCTATTTTTTTGTTGCAGTTTGGCCAGGGTCAGGTTTGAACCCACCACCCTCAGTATATGGGGCTAGTGCCCTACTCATTGAGCCACAGGTGCTGCCCTCCACTAAGTTCTTAAGAGAACCAAGAAAAGTATTGAAAATGTGTCCTAATCCAGGAATTCATATGCTGATTCTACGCTGTGGTATCCAAAATACAACAGAGCTTACCGCTGTGTCCTGACACATTTTTTTTCCCCTAAGAACATGGTCACTTGTATAAATTCATTGTATCCTAAAATAGTCTAGGGACCTGATTTTTCAAATTACTCCTCTATTAAATTTGAAGAGAGAAGCCTTCTCTCAAGAGGCAAATGAGCATGATCTACATACTTAATACATCTACCTTCCCTGTTCTTTTAAGGACTGATTGTATGTATCCATAATACTTACTTTTATTTATTTTTAAGACTAGTCGTTTTTCTGATTTAGCAGGTGGTGGAATAGATGTCTTGCTGTGTGCCTGAGCAGATAATAGATGGTGGTGAAATTGCCTTTTCAGTGTGTCACCTGCATCTCCATACTAAGTCCTCTTTCTTCTTGACTTTTGGGAAATATGATGCCCCATTAAGAATTTTTATTGATGGCCTTTTTTTTCTTTTTTTATGAGCACCTGAAAAAAAGAGAGGCAATAGTAGCCCACAATGAATAGTGCCTATTTGAAGCCAGTAGTCTAGCCCAGGAGTTCTTAATCTCATGGTATATCAGTATCACTAGGAAAATGTAAACTAAAAAGTCACCACACACAGATTTAGTTGATTTAAGATGAGACCCAAGCTTTTCCTTTAAAATTTCCCAAGTGACTCTAATGTACATCCAAGGCTAAAAATCAGTGACAAGTGTATGAGTTTTCAGATTGCCCCAGAGCGCATGAAACTACTTAAGAGAAGGCAAAGTGGAGGACAAATAAAGGGGTTCGAGGCTCCCACTCTCCTTGGCTATTCCTATCCCCTTTCTGCCTGAGCATTTCCACTTGGATGTGTTTTATGTATCGAGTTTCTGAGAGAAAAAAAGGGTTGTTTCTCTTTTTGTTATGACAGACTCTCACTGTGTTGCCCAGGCTGGACTCAAACACCTGGGCCCAAAGGATCCTCCCACCTTAGCCTCCCAAGTTGCTGGGACTACACACGTATACCACTGAATGCAACTGGAAAAACCATCTTTTAACCACAGCCCTAGACATAGGTCTTAAGTAAGAATGGCAAGATGAATTTTAATCTGGTTTTTGAGGATGGTGAGCACTGAGTCCTTCTATAAGAACCTGTATGTCACATAGCTGCTGAGGAATGTAGAAGAGGAAATCTAACAGTAATAGATAGCAGTACAGGGCAGCGCCTGTGGCTCAGTGAGTAGGGCGTTGGCCCCATATACCGAGGGTGGCAGGTTCAAACCTGGCCCCAGCCAAACTGCAACAAAAAATAGCTGGGTGTTGTGGCGCCTGTAGTCCCAGTGACTCGGGAGGCTGAGGCAAGAGAATCACCTAAGCCCAAGAGCTGGAGGATGCTGTGAGCTGTGACTCCATGGTACTCTACTGAGGGCAACAAAGAGGACTAAAAAAAAAAAAAAAAAAATAGATAGCAGTACATAGTGAGCTAGTTTTTACTCCAAATGAGAAAAGCACTGGGCAGTAAATAAAGTGACTTTGCTCAAACAAAAACTTCAAATGGGTTGCCAGCTGGCTGCCAGAGGATCTACTTAATCGCAGGATTTTTGTTTTAGCCAACATCATTTTTTAAGAATTGGGACTGGTTGGCTCGGCGCCTGTGGCTCAACGGGCTAAGGCGCCAGCCACGTACACCTGAGCTGGCAGGTTGGAATCCAGCCCGGGCCCACCAAACAACAATGACGGCTGCAACCAAAAAATGGCCAGGCATTGCGGCGGGCGCCTGTAGTCCCAGCTACTTGGGAGGCGGAGGCAAGAGACTCTCTTGAGCCCAGGAATTGGAGGTTGCTATGAACTGTTGCCCTTGTCTACCCAGGGCAACAGCTTGAGGCTCTGTCTCAGAAAAAAAAAAAAAAAAAAAGATTGGGACTGGCACTGTTTTCCAGTTTACCCTAGTCTCCAGCACTCTATGCTACTTATACTTGACCTGCTCACTCACTCACTTATCCTAAATTGCCAGCCCCTGAAAGCATTTGTTTAAAGACCCTGGAAACCAGTTTATTAGCAGTTTGCTGTTTGCAGGGATATTTCATTTGATCATTTAAAACAAACCCTCTGTACTTGGCTGATACAAGATACTGCGTCCTCTTGTCTGCTTCTCCAGAAAAAGTGCTTGTTACAGATATTTAGCGGCCACTAAAAGAATTATTATCTTTTATTTCCTCCCCTCAAAAAAAAGAAAACGTATGGCTTTTATCTAAATGAATAGTTTGCTTGGTATTAGAAACTTCATGCAACTTTATGCAAGGCATTCATTTTAAGTACTATATTAAATCTATTTCCAGAAAGCCAGGATGAAATAGCATGTTTCTTGGTAGGCTACATTTCATTCCTTTTTTTTTTTTTAATCTAGGACAGATCAAGCCTAATTAAAATTGTTCTTCTGCTTTATCTTTTATTATTTAAACATTTATCGTCCTCTGTGGTCTCACTAATGGACTAATTTCCCGAGATTATAAATTGGCATGCTTTCATTTCCAGATCGCAGCCTCTCTGTCATCATTTTTCCAGTTTTTTTTTTTTTGACATGTTGTTCTATGCTGTATCATGAAATGGATTTCCACATTTCTCTGCTGAGATCATTTGACCCCATATAATTAGTGAATAAGCTGTGCATCCAAGGATATTTATCCTAACGGCACTAATCAAATTTTATATTTTGAAAAAGCAGCCATGCCTTTTTAAAAAAAAGTTGGCAAGTCAATTTTACTTTTTTAAAAAAAACTATAGCCCATTTCCCAAAGCAAATTAGTAGAAAAGTCCATTTTTAAGAAATTCCTATAGAAGTTCTTTACCATAAAATTACTATTGAAATTATTGCCACTTTTTGGCTATTATACTCTTTCTTATTATAACTTAAAACTTGGACCAGAAAAGTATAGAAAGAGCATAATTTTAAAACATACAGCATAACTTTTTTTTCTTTTTGTAGCATTAATCTTATCACTGGTCATTTAGAGGAACCAATGCCAAACCCCATAGATGAAATGACAGAAGAACAAAAAGAATATGAAGCCATGAAACTTGTCAACATGCTTGATAAACTTTCCAGGTATTGTATTCCCATCCATTTTTTGCTTGGTTTCTAAAAATGTTCTATTTCTTTGTCTCTCTCACTGAGAGTTACCATAGAACAGTAACGCTGGAAATCCATGTTGATTGGAACAGGGTGGCCCAGGCAGCAGGAGTTCAGCTATCTCTTGGCTACCATGGTTTTTCTACATGTGCCGCTTCTGGATGTGCACTCTTAAACATTTAAACTCTCAGTGCTAGGACAGATTCACTGAATTACTTAACCAACTAACCTCCCTGTCTTCAAAAAGATGCTCTGACTTAGATTCATTGATTTTGCTGCTGCTTGTATTTTTGTTTTAGTCTGTTTTGGCTTTTTGTTATAAACCATGATGCTTTTTTTTTTCTTTTCATTTTTGATGTGTAAGTTTGCAATTATGCCTTTTTGGGTTGCTGCTGAAACCAAGAAACCTAAAATGTTATGTGCCCAAGAGGAAAAAGTGAAAAGAAATAGCTCAAATGAAAAATTTTCTCAAAGCAGGCACTTGTATTAATTAGGTATTCTAAAAAATAATCTCCCCTTCCCCTCTTGCTTCATACCTCCTTCCCCTCCAAAAATAACCTGTAGTCTTGAAAATAATTAAATCTAGTATGTACTAATAAGCAACTATTCATCTCAGAGGAGTTATTAGAAAATAATTCCTTTCATACTTGGCTGAATTGCTCTATTTTCCACTCATACATTGAGTCACTGTCTCCTTTAAGCCATCTTGAGTGAATGCTTCTGTGTGTTGGTGGCAGCTACCACTTGAAGATTAACTTCTTCTGGTCATTTCCTTTTTTACAGTAACTACGTAAAGGCTAGTATCCCTCAGTTAAGAGAAGTAGCAGTTGCAGTGGGACAATCAGCAAGCCAACCATAAAAGAAGAAACAGGAACCAAACAAAGGTTGAGGGCACAGCAGGAGGCTTAGGGCAGAAATGAACTAGAACAACAACTGGCATGGGAGTGTGACAAGTATAGGTATTTAAGGTACTGCAAATGAGCTTTTTTCAAATGATGCTGGCATGTGGTAGAAGTTAACTAGAAGCAAGCAACTTCGTTATCTACAAAGGTAGTATGACTAGAACTCAGTAACTTCCAGCTAGCCCTTTTATGTTTTCATCCTTTCCCAAGAAGGTTAGAATATGCAGCTAACTGACAGTGCTCACGATCTTTTAAAGACAATGTTGACTGTTTGCAAATTGCGTTTCCATATCTTTATGTAAAACTTATATGTTCCTTCCCAGAAGGAATTAACATGCATAGAGAAGATACTTAGTAGGGCAAACATTTATGAGGTAGAATAACAATTCTAAAGGAACATATAAAAATAAGATGTGTGCTTAGCTACTTCCAGAAAGATCTCATGTAGCTAATGAAACACAGTAGTCGAAGTGTAGTTATGAGGAAGAGAACCAGCAGAATCCATGTGGTGGAAGCTGGAAGGGCAAGTGTTAGCAAGGACCTGAGTGGAGCATATTAGTATACTAGGACAATAAACCAGTTAAGTTGCATACATTTCATATTCTGACCTACAACATGAGTTTTTAAAGATTAACATAGATGCTATTTAATTGGACCTCTTACCCTGGAAGAGTAAACGCCAAGCTAGGAAAAATGGAAGACGGGGAAAGAACTACTTTAGACAATGCAGGATAATCCTGTATTCAACTTACAGATAGAGACACCACAATTTTATAAGGCATCCCTATCACAGGCATTTCTTTTAATCTCAGGAGAATCCACATATTATAGAGGCTGCTAACAAATAGACACACAAATATCAAGTCTGAAAAACCCAAGCTTCCACCTGATTTAAAGTATGCCTCAAAGATGCGTACTTACCCAAAATACCCAGCAGATGCCCAACTGATTTTTTGTATGTGTAAAGGAGAGTAAATGTATCTTACATTGACTTTGATGGTGCCAATTTGCCATTAAAGTTGAAGCAAAAGCTAACTTTGAGAATAGTCCTAATTGCATGACGTGCGGTGGGTGTTTTACATTGTCTGCCTTTGTGTGCTTTCTAACATTTGCTCCACTAATAACAACCAATGATGACACCGTGTGAAGATGATCAGTGGGCATTCCAGAGCAGGAATGCAAAGAAGGAAGCCGTTCTTTACATGTCTGACGTGTTCGCTGTGCTGTATTCTTCATTAGTCTTAAATTTCTTCTCTCTTTTCACTTTTTTTTTGTTTTGAGGTTAAAAAAAGATGCCAGAAAGCCAAAGTAGACTAAATTCAGTATAATTCAGAGAACATTTACTAAGCATCTGTCTGGAAGGCACTGTGCTAAGAAGCTGAGGGAGATTTAGAGGTGGATGCGACAGTTTCTGCCTTTGGAAAAATCACATTCAGGCAGAGGAAATGGCTGTAATCTATTCTAGAATACAAGTTAGAAGAAAATAATGACAAAGTGAGGTCTGTGTTAAACTGTAAGCACCCAGCAAAAGGAGCAGTTCATTCTATCTGGATGATTCAGGGAATGTTTCATAGGGAAGTTAGTAGCATTTGTGCTGGTCCTAGATGCTTAAGAGACACTTAATAGAAAAATGGAAAAATGACCATTCTAGCTGGAAGGAAATTTAATCTTGTAAATCTTTGGTATTCGCATACTGCATCTTTCTTCCAAAGAACTCGGGTTCTTTTATCATTATTTGATTAATATGTTATGAGATTTTTTTGTTAAGGGATACAAGTACTTAATAATTACCTAAAATGTTTCCAACCTAATGACTGATAATTCATTCCCTTTTTACAGTTTACAAAAAACACTTGCACATATATTCTCTTTCTAGCTTTATAATAAAGTGAGACTAGGACTTTATTTTCCAGAACTCGAGACGTTTGCTCTGTCTACTGTGCTACTGTGTCTGTCTGTTATAGTAAGTGTTTGCCAGAACACTTCCTAATCATTCTCTCAGCATCGTACTATTGGTTAGTTCCCTCAGCTGTCACTCTAGGATGACCTTCCTGCATTCAACCGGGTCTTTATTGTGCTAAGAGTGTACTGTAGCTTTGTCTGATTAACTTTCCTTTTCACAAATGAAATCATTTTCTTCTGTACCTGAATTGAAAGGCATGTGAGTAAAGGATAGGATTGGAGGTGACGTGGCCAATGAATGGACACTAGACACTTCCTTTTTTCCATCCATAGGAGAGCAGATGTGAAGGACCTGCACCAGGATGGTGGTTAGCATCAGTGGCCCGTACCAAAGCACTTACCAAAGTGATGACTAAGGTTGGTCATGCCAAGTACTGTTACTGAGCCTGGTGTAGGGTACAGATGTTATTCACTACCAAAATTGCAAAACCACCAGTGTAAAAATTAAAATAGTTCCACCTGGCCTCCATGCTGGACATAGCCACTGCCTCAGGGAGCTCACCACCTTAGCAGCTTTCTCTCAAGCTAGAGTTCCAAGGATACTGAAGAGATTAGTGCTCAAATATTTTCTTCCCATTGAGTACCAACTGATTTTTTAAATTTTTTTCGTATAAGGATATTTGTGACAGATAGAGATATGAGGATTGGCAGTGCACCTTGAGGTCTGAAGAGTTTGGGAAGAATCTGAACCCTATAAATCCCATCATGTCTAGCTAGTACAGTGCCTTGTACTCTGTGTTTCCCCACGTGTGCTGAATGAAATAACAAAAATAGCTGATCCCCAAATTTAAGAGTCAGGTTTTAGCTCTATAAAATAACCTATAAGTATGTCAGTTCCATTTCTTGCCCAGATGTCAGAAAATTCAGGGGTGAAAAGGAATTCCATTGGGTACTTTGGACCCCAATTAGCTAATTTAAATTTGAGTTATATAATTCCTTTAATATAGAACAGTGGTTCTCAACCTTCCTAATGCTGCAACTCTTTAATACAGTTCCTCACATTGTGGTGACCCCAGCCATAAAATTATTTTCTTTGCTACTTCATAACTATAATTTTGCTACTGTTATGAATCATAATGTAAATATCTGATATGCAAGATGGTCTTAGGCAATCCCAGTGAAAGGGTCATTTGACCCCCAAAGGGGTCGCGACCCACAAGTTGATATAGAATGATCACTATAATATTTATCAAACTTAAGCATTGAAGCCTGAGTTACAAGATTATAGAAAGCTTCATTTGCCATTTTTAATGCAAGAGCAGAGGTAGGAAGGGGGATGAAGTATGTCTGCTTCTTAACCCCCTCTCTCCTTCTCTGACTTAGAAAAAAATGAGCCCCTGCATCTTCAGCAGGAGATCAGAACGGGGATTGTGTGTAGTTAACCAAGTCCACTGTGGCTAATACAATTGCATTTGCCTTAACTGCCACACACAACTTGTATATAGTAATTTCATACCTCCTCCAGAAAAGAGGAGAAAGTGTTGATTGGCTTAAGCTTAAACTAACCGAGATAATAATATTTCAAGTAACAATTTTATTTTGACTTCTCTAATCCCCTTTAGTTTCTTCACTGGAACTAGAACTACTGATCAGATCAATCCACTACTACGTCCTTACTCCATCCCTACTTAAAACGGTCCACTGCTGCCTTTTTGCTTATGTATTCTACCATCAAAATATATGTTTTAACATTTATATTTATATAAATAAAAATAATTGTCCTACCATTTATTTCTTCCTTTTTTCATCTATTCTTTAACAAGTAATAATGATTTTCTTTTTTTGCCAGCCATTGTGTACTATATGAAACATGGCTTTCTTAATAAATGCAGGCACCAAATATAGGAATAGTTCCCTTTAATCCAAAGATTAATTTTAAACTTAACCAAGGTGATTTATTATTGAAAGGTAGCAAAATATGTAATATTTTTATATAAAAAAGTTATTTTATATCTCCTTATAAAAATATCAACAACTTTTATTATACCTACTTTTGTGATAAATTAGTCATGGAAATGCTTTTCAGGTACATTTCAGAAACATGGTCCATTTTTTAAAGCATTGTAAGATCTATTGTAGGTATAAAAGTATAAAGATCTTAATCATTTCTATCCAGAAATTCTTGAGATCTACACTGTCCAATATGATAACCACTAGCTACATATGACTACTGAGCATTTGAAATGTGATTAGTCTGCCTTGGGATGTCCTATAAATGAAAAATACTCATCAAGTTTTAAAGACTTAGTACAAAAAAATGTAAAATATCTCATTAATTGTTTAATGTGAATAACATGTTGAAGTGATAATATTTTATATATATTGGGTTAAATAAACCACATTATTAAAATTAATTTTACATTTTCCAATGTGGCTACTAGAACATTTAAGATTACATATGCATATGGCTTACGTTATACAGTATTTCTATTAGACAACACTGCTCTATATCATTAAAATACACTGTAAGATTGCTTAGAAATTCAATTAGGAGGGCTTGGATCTAGTTTAATATACCATAAAAATGGCAAGAGAGTATTACTTTGAAAAGATTGATATTGTGTATCTTTGGGTTACAGCAGACCCTTCTCGTGGCTGGCCACATCAGGCCACCTTTGTGTTGTCTGTTGGTAGTTACTGTCCTTTTGATTGGTAATGGGAATGACTACTTTGATCTTTCGGATAAAGCACTAGCTGAAATACTTTTGGCTACTAGAGAAACATCAAATAAGAAAAATCTCCCTTAGCTGTTTGCTCTCTTTGTTACCCTCTTTCTTTAACTGTTAAGTTTTCCTAATTAGGAAAAAAACTAAGAACTTCTATTTCTACTTTATTCAACAATGTCAGGTGGTCTGCTGACTTTTTAATATTCATTTTGTTAATTTGGACAAAAGGTAGAAAAGTTCTGTAAATAAATTAGAGAAATAATAAAGGACATTATCACTGAAAGATAAAAGTGAATTTTATTCTTCCAGCATTATCCCTAACCTCTTTTCTCTATATTTTCTTAACCATGCTGTTTAACGTAAACTAGATAGCAAACTTTTAGAAGCTTTGCATGCAGTCTTCTAACAGTAATGAGAAAAGTAAAAAAGGACTAATATTAATACAGTGCTTTAAGGTTTAAAAAGGGTTTTCATATACATTATCTTCATTGATCCTTAAAACAGCCCTATGAATAGGGGAAAAGGTATTAAGAAATAAATGTACTAAAGATTAAGTGGCTAACCCAAGATAAAGTGTCTAGTTACTGACAGCCACCAGGACTCAATTCTCAATATTTAGATGCCATACTGTGTGCTATTGCCAATATGATTATTTTTAAATAAGGCATCTAAATTGTAAACAAATAAAAAGCACAAAAGGCAGATAGTAAGCATAATTTATCTTAGAAGATTACTAAGATTTGGAGGACATGCATCTCTGCTTTTTCATTCCATAGTTGAGCTCTTCTAAAATGTCACATCAAGCACTAAATAAATAGTTAACGTTAAAAAAATAAAAAGCTTTATATGAGAGGAACCAGCAAAAATTTCTGTGATTCTATTAATACAGGTTTTTTTCGTTGTTTTTAGAGGAGAATGAATATAGATCCAATAAATTCTTACACATGTGGTCACATTAATAAAATCTAACTTTGAAAAGGGCTTCCCTACGGGACTGTTTAGACAATCCCCAATTACTTTTACAAGGTAGAAGGACATAGTGGCATGGACAATACACCATGTTCGTTTGTCTTGGGAATGATATTTTTATGTTGCATATTTCACTTTCCCAATTGTACCCAATCCCAAAGCACAATGATGAAGGCTTAACGGAGGGATCTCAGAATTGTTTTTGAAAAATGCAGCCTGAAGACTCAAATTTGCTGTGGAAAAACCACCATACCCCTCCTTCCTACTGGGTTAGTGGCTGAATGAAAGATCAGTAACAACTAATCAGCATTAGGAAGCCGTTAGATGAAAGGTGAAGGAAAGATCAGCTCCAACCTAGAGGACATTTTCATAGCATTTGACTGAACAAGTTAACCAATTCCAAAGGTTATATTATTTCTCTGAAAAAAAAAAGGTTAAAAGTATTTATAAGAATATCACACATTATTGGGAAATCCATTGCACTTCAGTGGATTATGAGCTGTTCTGGTGATGCTAAAACCTTGATACAAGATGCACTCCCAGACCTGAATTATGGCAGAGACTACAGAGCTTCCTTCTCAGGGCTGTCACGGGCTCCATGCTAACAGGCATTTTTTTAAAAACTCTATGTTAATTAAAATGCTTTATTTAAGTACTAATTTCTCATCCCATCTTTCAAATGTAAAAAGGAATTAAATATGAAATGGCTTATTTAAAATGTCAGGGTTCTTTTTTCTAAGCCAACCTTACATTAAGAGCAGGAATCCCTGTACCAAAGAAATGGTTCCCAATTATCCTGTCTTGCGTTTTGTTACACATTGTACAAAAGTCAACAAAACAAGTATGTAACAGAACCTGCCTAAATAGCAGCCACCCTCATTAAAAACAGAGAATTAATCAGGGGGTGATTGAAGAAAGCAATGCCTCATAGGTTTACCCCCCTTTTCTTCTTTTCTAATCATAGAACAAAATATGTTACATAAAAGAATCGGAACTATTATGCAGTACTCAATTAGAGGGAGGTGAATAGGTCTCTAACATGCTGTTTTATCAAAAGAGCAGACTGGTGTTTGCATGACTGTTGTTTCATTACAGACCCTGTCATTAATTCCATGTGTCAATACTGCCCTGTAGTACACAGAGCAGACAAGAAAGAAGAGCCCTTGAAAATAAGGGAATGATTTTTGAGTCGTTATCAAGCTAAGTGGCAAGCGGGAAGCTGAAACTCGTATAGGTAAATTCGAAGGGACTCTTGGGAGATCTGCAAGTGGGAAACAAGAATGCATTTTACCAACTGCTTAATTATGTCCTGTTTTTCAACAAGTACACTTGAATTGAATGCTTTGTTTGTGTTGGACAAAAACACATGCTGAGGCAAGAGTATTCTCTTGCTTGCAGGTCAAGTAAGGTGTTTCATACACGTACACATCTGACCTATTCTATAATGTGCAATTGGGTATATTAGTATCTGAGCCCCAATATTGCACTGTCATTTCTGGGAGAGGGAGTCACATAGGAAGCAGAAGCTCTAAAAAGTGGGACCTTCTCTAAGGTTCTGAGAAGTCATACAAGCCCAGGCATCTGCGAGCAACCATACTTACAGGGAAATGGCTCAGGAAAATGTTAAAATTTTATCTGGACAAAAAAATCAGAAAATTTTAAATATGGTATAAACCCCATAATCTCCCACCTCTAGATCTTTAAGAAAGTATTTTTTGGTTTCCATTAGCAGTCCCAAGGGTTAGACTGGGGCAAAATAGAGTTTCCTTTCTTGGACGTGCTTTATCTGTGTCCTCTTGCCTGGCCAAGCCCTTATAGATTTTGGTTCCTTATCGTTTAGTAAGATCAAATTTCTAAATGATGTTTCGTTCCAGTTGAACATTCTTGGAGGCTTATCTCTTCCATGGCCAGATGCCTGATCAGATGAGAAGCCCGCCATGATACTGTCACAGTGCCTAGAATGGGCTCTTTATCCAGTAGACATCACTGTACTTTTTGATACGAGGGCAGTCTTAACTTGTGTTAAGGCCTGTGTATAGCATTGAAGGTAAGTATGAAGGAGTTGTTGCTATATGAATATCTTAATCCTGATACACATATACAGTATCTCCATTTTACTGTGATATGCATATACCTGACAGTTAGCTGTCCTTTTTAGATAGGACCTTCATAACTTAGGACCAGTAACTCTTCATGCAATGGCCTCTTTATTGAGTGCCATAATTGAATATGGATTCTTTGTCACATTGCCATTGCTTTACCTTTGTAATCATTTTAATCATCTGCTGGTAGTTTTATAGAGAGGGTTTGTGGTCTTGGTGTATACCTGTTACAATTAGGTAGAGAGCTGTATTTGACTCTTAGGTTTAGAATATCTGCATTAGAAACAAAGGCTTAGTAATAATGAGTATGAGTGTCTTAGAAAACCTAGTCTTTTTTTAATAGATCAAAATCGTTTAGTAACCCAATACTTAGACTGTTAAAATTAGTGTGGAAATTGGGGATCATCTTGTCCAACCACTCATTTTACAGATGGGGAGACTCATACCCAGAGAGGCAAATGACTTGCCCAAGGACACCTAGCAAGTTAGCAGAAGATCTGAGACTAGAATCTAGATCTCCCAATGCTCCATATATAACAAGCCAAGTCCGTACCAGTTAGTGGCTAGGAAATCCAGGCCGTATAGTAAAAAGGGAGTCTGACTTCTGCCAGACTATCAGAATAGCTGATGACATTGACTCATTAGAAAATAATTATTGTTTAATTTGAGAATGATTCCTGACAAATGGTCTCTACCACTCTCCATTTATGCTACATTTACTGAGCACCTACTGCTGTGTGCTTTGTTGTATAGCAGATACTGACCGATCACAGCCAGGTAAGACATGGACTCTGCCCTCAAGTTGGTTACAGTCTAGTACAGAATTAAGAAATCCCTGGAAAGCATCATGCAAAATTGCCAATGGAGTATTAATACCTTTTCTAACTCTGTAAATCATGATGATGAAAGTAAATCTTTTACCCAAAGATACAGCTTTTCTCTTGTTCGTGGTTTAGTCACTAGAAGTCTCATAAGACACTATAACTTTTCTCTTTGTGAAAATGCAACAAAATCTAGTTCACAAACAACACTTACCAGGATCTGCTATTTGTAAGGCACTGTGCTAGACACACAGGGATATGAAAATTGAATAATTGAGGTATAGAATATACTTTCTTTTTAATATATCAGAGCAGTATTGTTTCATAGCTTTCAAACTTTGTAATGATAATAATTTTTAATATCTTTTAAAGTGGGGGTGGGAACTTTTGAAATAGAAGACAAAAATACCTTTGTACTCAAATCCAGACTTCTTAGCCTAGAGTTCAATGTCTCCATTCAGATCCTCTGTTGTAACCCGTATCTCTTTTGAGCTTTCTTTTTCCTTTACCTTAGCTCGGCCAGCCTGCTTGCCAGTCCCTGCACACGACTAACTCTTGCTTCTGTGCCTCTGCTTGACTAATTCTGCTCTGGGATGCTTTTCTGCCCGTGAATCCATGTCCATCATTGCCATAGAGTCTGGCCCCAAGCCCCTCTACTCCAAGAAGCCTGTGGTTGGCGTCCCTGTCTCCTCTGTCCCTCCCACATGTGCATAGTCCATATGACTGGTAAAGGAACATTTCTGTGGTGTTCATTAAAGCTTCCCATTCTCTGTCCATATCTTGCTGGTCTAGAAACAACAGAATGTAGATGAAACAGTCTAATATTACCAGGTCATTTACCAAGGCTTCTAAGAGTGAGTCTCTCTGTATTTCAAAGATTTTATTTTGGTATTTTTGAGCTGCTATTTGTAGGATAGGAAGAGGATTAGAAAAGGTAGGTGAGGGTATAAGAAACAAGCCTGGGGTCCATAAGGAAAAACAGTCATACATCTCTAAATAATCCTCTCCTTCTACTCCCAAACAGGATAAGAAATCTCCTTTACACTAATTTTGAATCCAATAAGGCTGTATTGACAAACTGTCAAGCTTAAGGAAAGCAGGGCTCTGCCTGTTAATCATCTCAAGCTTGTTGATCTGCTGTTCTGTAATTCTTTCAATATTGTTTAATGTGTGTGTGTTTTATCTTCTGAACTGACTAAAAGCTTCTTGAGGACAGGGACCATGTCTTTTATTTGCTTCTGCATATTCTTTCCCTCATTTATTCCTTATGAGCATGTTCTATAAGCACATAAGGGACAGAAATTGCAGCTTACGTGTTCCAACTACATTCCAGCCTAATGTTACACTACACACTTTATGTGTATAATAGCTTTTTGCCCTCATGACAACTTAGTGAGGTAGGTGTTCCTATCCTCATTCTACAGATGAATAAATTGAAATTCAGAGAGTTTAAGGTCTTACAGCTAATGAGTGGTGGGATCCAGGATTAGGTCTGTCTGACTCCAAAACCTGTCCGTGCTTTTCAGTAACAAATATTTAAGAGTCCTTCATATTACACAGAACTCTTTGATCTACATTATCAATATTATTACTACTGCTACTGTTACTCCTCACATCACCACCAAGAAGTAGGTAGAGCTAGCATTATCATGAACCCCCGTGTCACAAATAGGGAAACTGAGACTCAGAAACCTGTTCAAGATCACACAGCTGGTAAGTGGAAGAATCAGGACTTCAAACAGACTTCCTGACTCTAGATCTTTTTGTTCCTTCCATGACATCACATTGCTGCCTTAATTCATTTGCACGAATGCATGATTATGTGGCCAGTTTTCACTGACACTTTTCCTACAGAACTGTTCGTAAGCCTAGGCATTGCATGGAGCCATGTGGAAAAGAAAACAATTTGTACCTTCAGAAGGGCTTCCATTTTAATGGAGGGGTGATGCAAAGCACCCCCAAAAAATGCTTGAGAAGAATAGTCCACAAGTGAGGATTAAAATATGGAGCCCCTTGTTCAGTAAATTTGGACTAAGGAGTAGGGATGAAACCAATAGACTTATTTGAAAATATTCCTCCTGGATTTAAATGAGAAAGTGCTTCATATGAGCTAGTAGCCAGCCCCAGAACCATCTTGTTCACAAAGAAATTCAGCAGTGGTAGTCTCGGGGGTGATGGTCTGAGTGGCCAGCAGTTCATCACTTTGATTGGTGGAATCCCTGTAGCCCCATCTGCCAGTCCTACTTCCCCAGTCCTTGCTCAGCATCCCCTACCTCACCTCACTGTGCCCTTTGGACCTTTGGACTTTGTTATCTTTCAGATGTTTTATTCCCAGCAGGTAGTCCCCCTTCTCCTTTTGAATCACTTATTATATGTAAAGTACAGTATCACAAAGTCGTTCAGCACATCCCAATTAGGAAATGTGTATTATAAAGTGTAGATATGGAGTGTGTATCAGTGCTAGAGAGTTGTTTTCATGGAAACAGATTGTTTCTAACTCTCTACTGAACATTTCTACCTGACTGTCATGCACCTCAAGCTCTTTATATCCTGAGAAATATCAGCGTCTCCTTATCAACTCTGCTCCATCTCATGTGTCCTGGCCTCACACAGTAGGGCCAAGTAGGTCATATGAGCTGGAACCACAGAGATACTCTGCTCCTTATTCTCCTGTACTAGCCCCTTGCCCTTCCCATGGGTCTTCTGCTCAACCTCATAAATGTTGCCTTCTCTTCCGTGGCCTCAGTTTTAATCCAGTTCTGTCCCCCCCACACACACATTGTTAGGTCAATCTCCTAATGAATTGTCTCTCTGCCACCAGTTCCAGTGTATCTGTCACACTGCTGCCAGAGGTACTTTCTTATAAAACAAACTAACTGGCCACACTTCACAGGGCAAAATCTAAGCTCCTTACTTTGGCATTAAAGACACTTGACTGATGGATCCCACACGGCCCTTGCAGCCTTAACTCTTCTCACTCCCAAACACAGGGCCCTTTCCTGACTTAATGAGAGAAGAGATAGAAAAGATGAGCTGACATAATCCAGAAAGGTCTACAAAGTCACACAAGTCAGTGGGACCATACAGAGCTCATCAAACAGTCTTGTTTGCCTGGAATGCTCTGTGCCCTCTGCCCAGTGCAAGACCGTCATTGTCACCTCACTGGAGCTGCCTTCCCCAGGCAGTTGGGGCAGTGCTTATCTCAGGAGCTGCCACAGTTCTTTGTTAATAATTCTTTCATGGCTTTTACCCCATTATGTTCTAAGGTTTTCTTTGTGTGTGTGTGGTTTTTGGCCGGGGCTGGGTTTGAACCCGCCACCTCCGGCATATGGGGCCGGCACCCTACTCCTTTGAGCCGCAGGCGCCGCCCCAGTTATTTTTTATGTGCTTTATAACCTCCATAGCTGACCACCTCCTCAAGTTGACCTAATTTCCACAGACCGGACATGCATCACATGTAAGTGTCCGTACAGCGGGCCAAGTTCCTTATGGTGACCGTCTCTGTATTTTGACCAGTTTGTTCCAGTCCCTTGGGTGGTCAGCTTACAGGAGGAGTTGTGTATTTGTTTTATCTCCTCCTCAGGGGCAGCAGCTATGCCTGTCTCCCTTTTCTTCCCAGTTATTAAGCAGACATTGAACATGTGAATTCAGTGCTCCCCCAGTGCAGTCAGGCAGTTAATCCGAGTGTGTGCTGCAAAGAACACTGGGCAGGGATTCAGCAGACCCATGTCCTAGGTCCAACACTGCCACTAGATAAGTGACCTTGGGTAAGTCACTCAGTCTCCTTTATTAAAGAAGGAGGTTGGACTAAATGATCTCTAAGGCCCCTTTCAACTTCGAGTTCTATGATTCTGACCTTCATAGCCTCCAGGAGCCTCAACTGCCAGCCATCTACATTTACCAAATAGATTTTTCAAACTCTTAGAAAAATCGGGCACTATCCACGGCTGCCCGATTCGGCTCCTGTTGGCTTATCCAGTGATCGCCGAGCTGTTCTCACCCCTCCCAGGAGGCTTCACTGCGTCCATAGCTCTGTTGTGTGGCTGCTCCTTCCCAGGAGGGAGATCTTCTTTGTGCTGGCCTCAGGGACAACTGTGGCTAGTCATGTCCATCACTCCAAATCCCACCAACATCATAGCCGCTGCCATGTGGGTTCTTAGTTACAGACATGTTCTCATGATGCCCATTTCTATGAGAAACAAATTTTAAGCAGTTCATGGGGCTCTTCAAGGCACTCTTAAGTACACTGCTGACCTTTTAGGGGTGGGAAGATTGGAGTTAGCACTAAACAGGTATGTTTGCCATAATCTCCATGTAATAAATAAGAGCCTACAAAAAGATTAAATAAATCTTTCCTAATGCTTTTTGATTGGCTTAATCAATAATTAATCATCTTTAGATGAGTCTGTAACTTGTGGAGTAGATATAATTGGATTAGCCAAAAAGAAGCAGTTGGGGAGCTTTGAAGAGATTAAAATGGCTGTCAATCCTATAATTAAACTGCCACAAACAAAAGCAATGGTATTTTTTAAAAAAGAAATAAAGAGAGAAAGAAGGAAAGAAAAGTCGTAGAGAAAGTCGGGGCAGGCCAACTAATTTAAAATGAATCAAGTACTTATGTGTCAGTACTGTAGTGAGATTGTGGAGGCAAAATCAAATCTGATGGACTTAACTCCATTGGATGAAATGCACATAACGAATCAGCCATTTAATTGTATGCCTCAGTCACTGGGGCAGGTGAAATTTTGGCAGCTTCAACTTCACTAAAACAAAATGAATCCAAAAGGGGAGAAAAGATTAATTATTTAAAACAGAAGAGACCTGCTCCTTGTCCTGAGCCTATTTAGACCTTGACTTTTCATACTTTTAATTGGCTTAGTAGGTTTGGCCTGTGTGAATGAAGTCTTTTATCTCCCTCTTTTTCTTTCCATGCCCCTTTCATCTTTCCTATTACAAACACACAGAGAGAGCTTGAGGGAAAATACTTTGGTTTTTAAAGACTTTTCTTTTTAAAAGGATGTGGATTTGGGTGGGGGGAGGGGTATGTGTGTGATGCTGGTGAATACTTTTTTTCTCTCTCTCTCTTTTATCTCCTTTTTCAGAGAGGAATTGCTTAAACCAATGGGACTAAAACCTGATGGGACAATAACGCCTTTGGAGGAAGCACTCAACCAGTACTCCGTCATCGAAGAGACCAGCTCTGACACAGACTAAAAGCATCACCTGCTCAACTCTCAATATTGCTTTTATCAGCATCTTTTCTCTGTAGCTCCAGGGGAATCTATTCTCTAAAACATTTATGCCCTTGCTTTGGCTAGAAAACACATTAACTGGTTTACTCATTGAGAATCCAGCGTATTTAAGAGATGATCCTGTGTTTTTTTGTGATACTGAGGCATTCATACCGAGCTGCAGTTAGACGGAGTTACGGGGCTAGAAGCAGAAAACTCAATCCATTTCATCAGGATGGAACTAAAGGATTTTATTCTATAAAGCAGCCCTGGTTGGATCTGGCAATTCTGTTTGCCAAGATTCTTAGCAGAAGATTTAGCATGTCCTTCCTCCCTGTGTGAGCTGCCCCTTCTCGGTCTCTGCAGCAGCCAGAAGCACGGGAGAAGCAGAGTGAACTGGTAAATAAAGCCTGAGGCAAGTGACTCCTTAGATCAGGACTGACTAGATGGAAGCAAAGCAGCTGCTCCATAAAGTAAGCCCCACTCTTCATATCCATTTTGTATAAATATGTAGACACACACATGCACATACAGCCCCAGACTTAAAAACTGATGACACTGTAAAGTGTGTGTCAGTTATCTAAAACTTCAGAATACAATTCTCCCTGTAAAGAATTATAAATGATGGTTTAGTTCCCAGGCAGCTACACATGCCTATTCTTTCCCTAATGTACCTGAACACTAGTACCACAGAACTGAACCACCATCCGTGTCAGTGCAAGGGAGTGTGCATTCTGAGGTGCGGCCTGGGGTGCCAGGAACACTCACGGCCTCCGTCCAGCAGAGAGAGTGGGGCTTCTGAGCAGTGCCGGTTCTCTTGTGGTCTCTGCTGGGGGTGGGAGTCAGCAGCACCCATCTCTACATAGAAGAGGTCATTCATGGGTCACGTCTCAAACCGGGGACTGTGTGTGCTGGTGTGTGTGTGCTGCCTTCCCTACCGTATGCGATCAGTTTAATAGTAACTTTATTTATTTAAAAAAGAAAAAAGAAACACATAGTTACTGTTAAACTGATTAAGGTTATTTTTACTTTTAGAATTGGTCCTATGAAGTAGAAGAAACTGAATCATGCAGTAGACAGCGAGCCTAGCTGATCGGTGGCTGAAGTTGAAAGGGGTTGGTTTCCTCTGTATGTATGTATGTATGTGTGTGTATTACATATATATACATATATACAGAGATAATGTGCTTAACCACTGCCTTTTAAAACTTTAAATAAAACATTGGGGTTGATTCAATTTAGCCATCTGCGTGTGTTTCTTTATAGATACATGGGCTAAACAATACTATCTCACAGTTGATACTGTTTTGAAAGTACTTTTACGTCCGTTATGTCACTTATCTCATAATAGATAAATTATGTGAAATATTAGTGAAAATGTCTTTTATCCAGAAGTTACCTCTCCGTCAAAGCAACAAATCAGGAATTTTTAAAGGCCTTTAAAGCTGCCGATAAAAGATGTCACAGTTTCTTGAGATTTACTCATAGGAGAGATCATCAAGAATATCACTTTTAGCCTCTGTACTAAAATCTGCATACACTTCTAGCATGTTTAGTTATCTGGCTTTTAAGCTCACAAAAAAATAGCAAAGAAGGAGTCTGCTAGATTGATTGAAGAGTAAAAAGTATTATTCCAGGCATAGCAAATCTGAGACTGTCTTTTTACCAAAGGATATTCTAGTTGATCTAGGAAATGTGTGTATAGCAGTACGTTCCACAGACTAATTTTCACAATCATGACCCTGCATTTCTTTAAGAATAGAATACTTTTTTAAAGGTCAAGAAGAATATAATTCGTTTCATAATTTTCATCCAAAATAGTTGAGAGAGAGGTTGTGAGTGACCTATGTTTTAACCAACAGCAAATAAAATGACACTTGGCAATTCATACCTTTATGTGAAAAAGTTTAGAAAAAAGAACTTAAGTATTTTTGTTACATCATTCAACAAATGCATTTTTGAAGTATTTTTATAATTTCTACAAATAGCTTTGGCATGAGCGTCAGCTTACCTAAATGAAGACATGTTTAACAAAAACCCGTCTTACCAGCTTTATGCAAAGTAAGTGTTTAAACAGTCCTGTTTAAGTAGCTGTGCTCTTCTGCTTTCAGTGAGTTGTTTCATTTTGTGTTTCTCCACACTAAGCACTAAGACTCATGTTTGAAAAGAGCGATGTGGGGGGGAGAAGATGAGAGCAAGCTCATCCTTCATCTTTCACATGGGAAGAGAACTAACCTCTGTTGAGTGCGACTACGTGCTGGGCTTTTCGTGTATGTTATCTCATGGAAACTCACTATCTCTCATGTGACAGATCCTCTCCAGAAAGCTACATAAGTTACCCCATGTCACAGCAAGGGAGAGTCCAAGATGGTGGCCAAGTCCCAGCATCACTCCTCTTCCTCACCCTCTGCACTCCTGGGCCCACACTGTGCCTTCTTGGGGCTCTGCAATGCTGGGAACAGAATGGGGTGGGGAGGGTGGTCATCCTCAGGCCATTTTAAGCAATAACTATATCAGCAGTTTAAAGAACTTTTTCAGCAGGGAAGTGACCTGGAGTGAAAGTATGAGTGAGAAACTTGCCCCGTTGGCACTAGATTGCAGATGAAGACGTGAAATCCTACAAGATAGGCCAGAGACCAAGCCTGCAGGTTGGCCCCTCTACCCACCACCCTCCTGTGGAAGCAAGATACAGAGGAGTGTCCTTAAGGCAGTTGAGCTGCTGCTGTAAAGGAACACTCACCAGACATGTGTGACCCTTTCAGCTGCTCAGTGGTCCTGGGAGGCAGGCAGGGCAAGTGTTGTTATCCCTCCTTTATATGTGAGGACAGAGTCTGAGGCAGTACAAGTGACTCTAAATACACCCTCAGTGCCACATCAGTCTTGCCGTCTCCTAGGACTAGGAGGAGTCACCTGTATTGACTCCCCCCCATTATAAAAGTAATATTATATGTGCATTTTGTGGAAAGTTTGGAAAATGGAAAATAAAATAATAAAATTAATAACTTACCCAAATACCACCATCCTGAGATAATCACTGTTGATGTTTTAGTGTATTTCCTTCCTGTATTTTTTCTATGCATATATAATTTATTTTACTACAAGATTGGGATCATGCTGTATTTACAGATTTGTATCCTGCTTTCTTCTTAACATTGTGAGCATTTTCCCATGTCAATAAATATTCTTCAAAAATTAATGGCTATCTTATATTCAATTCTATGAATTGTGGCAAATGCTGCTAATTGCCTACCGAATATTCTTCCTAACAGAAATAGTCATGACCTGTACTCCACCTAACAAGGAGAAAGGTGCTTGCTGCCTTTCTGGAAGTGAGCCTTGTCAGCCCTGAAGACCTACAGGAACCAGGAATGGCACCAGGAGCAGACTTGCAGTGCCTCCAGCACCGGTCTTCAGAAGCTTCAGCAGCATAGACCATAACACAGCTAGATTAAGTGCCCAGATAACTAGTTTAGTCAAGGAGCCATTTAAAGGTGGTGAGGAAGCCAGATGGCTTCGAAAAGTTTGCATGTAAAAAAAAAAATAATAAGCTGTCAACCATGCTTAGTGTATAGTCCGGTTATTGGCATTAATTTTTTTGGAGATATTATTCACTGTGGTTTCAGAGGTAGAGGGGGGTGTACAAGGATAGGGAGCGATGTGTCATTCTTCCAGGAAAAGCAAGGCTACACCTGTCAGAACTATTGGCTATGTAATGAGTGCAGTGCGAACAAATGAGCAGGGCTAGCCAGACGCAGTGGCTCACACCTGCAATCGCAGGGCTTTGTGATGCTGAGGAGGGGGGGACTCGGGAGCCCAGGTGTTCAAGATCAGCCTAACTAATACAGCAAGACCCCATCCCTTAAAAAAAAAAAACAACAGGTGTGGTGGCATGTACCTCCAGTCTCAGCTACTGGGAGAGGCTGAGACTTGGTGGGGGGGGCCACTTGAACCCTGGAGTTTGAAGGTGCTGTGAGCTATGCTGTCACTGCACTCCAGCCTGGGTGACAGAGCAGAAGCTTGTCTCTAAGACTAAAAATTAATAGTGCTATAGGAACACGTGGGTGAGGAAGGGAGCGATCTGTAATAACTGTAAGAAGGAAAGGCAACAGGTTTCCAGAGAGGACTTAACAGAGATGTGACTTGATGTCCTGCTGAGTCCCTGCACCAGGTCCTCAAGGAACATCAGAGCATCCTTGCTTAGAGAGGAGGGCTGGGAGGAAATAAAGGAAAGAGAGTAACCTGATGAGCAGGGATCACACGCACATGATGCCTTAAGTCACTGTATCACAACTCACAAGTTGATTTGCCGATAAGATCTTAAGAAATTTGTACTTAGCAATTCCTTTCTTCAATTTGTCAGGTGGGTGGTAAAGGAGCTCAGGAAATGTCATCCCTAAATATAACACCTTGGCATGAAGAATATATTGAAGGACAGATCCTTCAAGATCAAAAAAGCATTGGAGGGGCCTTTCCCTCTATCAGTATAAACCAACCTGACTGACCAAAAGATTAGAGGAACCAGAGCAAGACCTCATCTCTAAAAATATCCGGGCATTGTGGCGGGCGCCTATAGTCCCAGGTACTTGGGAGGCTGAAGCAAGAAAATCACTTGAGCCCAAGAGTTGGAGGTTGCTGTGAGCTGTGATGCCACAATATTCTACCAAGGGCAACAAAGTGAGACTCTGCCTAAACAACAACAAAAATAATTAAAGGGGGCAATTGACTTTCGCTCCCTGTTATCTCAATATATTACCGGAAGGAGGATTAAGAATGTAGCCAGAGTTGGTCAAAATCGTTTAAATATAATACCTGTCTCTCAGGTTAATATAATTTGCTCAGATTAATTTAATTTGCTAAGAGGCTCATTTACAAGTCAATCGGTTTCCCTCATCCATTTATCCTCCCTAACATCACTCTGTTCCTCTTAAGCAGAATTACTTATACTTGTCTTCCCCCTCCCCTCTAAAAGGTGTGTATAAAAATATCAGTGCCCCACTGGGATGTTGGGTAATCACTCTGTGAATGTCCCCATGTGCATGGGATATAAACCTTTCTCTTATTAATTTACCTTAATTGTGAGTTGATTTTTTTCAGCAAACTTTAAGAGGAAAGGGTCGAGTTTCCCCTCAGCTCTACAGCAGGAATGAAAGGGAATGGAAAGAAAGCCATCATCAACCCACCTCCATTTCTCACCTCCAAGTTCTCAGGAATAATAACAAAATATAGTAAGTGCTTTATGACAGATGACTTAAGAGCTTTGTATGATTAACTTGACAACAACCTTATGGTGCCCCACCGTTTCTACTCCTGATTTACTGTTGGCAACTGGAGTCTGAGAAGCTTAGGCCACATAACTAGTTAGCAGCAGGTCTGGGATCAGAAGCAGGCAGACCCTCGGCCATGCTCTCTACCTATCAAAAGAGGCTGACCCACTACGTCTTTTCTTCCTGCATCTCCGTCTAGGGAGATTTTCTAAGTATCCCTCAATCCCATTTCATCTCTAGTTTCAAATATGAATGTCTTAGAAAACTGTCTAGCCAAGTACATGGGAAAACCAAGACTTGAACCCAGCTTTGTAGGGTTCTTTGTACCATGTAGACAGTTGGTTCTTAGGAGTGGCTAATCCAGCCTTCATTTCAGTCACATTAGAAATTTGGTCCTATTTCCTATGACCCAAAACTTCTTCTCAAGTCCTACTTTCTTCCCCATAGGCAGAGGCTGGTTCAGACTCTAAAGCAGGAGAGCCTGGGCACTAGGCTGCACAGGGGTGGGTGGCAAAGGGCCCCCTTCTGACCTCCTACTCTGAACATGGTGTGTTAGTTTCTGCTACCTCTAATCTCTCACTATTATCTTAACAACCATGATACCAATGTCTTACCTTTAAAATATCTCACAGAGTATTTCTTTTGGAAGAGAACCACTGCTCTGGTCTACCCACCCAACACTCACACACCTCCTATCCTCTGCCCCCAATCAGACCTGGCCGTCAGGCAGCCCTTCACCTTTGAAGTCTCCACCAAACATATTGTTTCCTCTCCACTAGGATTTAGAAAATCACTCCATCCTGAAAGATCAGGCCACAAGCCTAGACTTAATGCTTTCTGAAATAGAAGGAAAAACTAAAAAAAGCCTACCACTCTGGGCAGGGCCACCATTCTTGGCCTGGCAAACTTACATGTCTTTCACTGTAAGGAGAAGGAATTAGAGATGGAATCCATGGGTTGGCAGGAGATACCCCTCCCTGCTTTTCTTGGTGTCAATTAGCATAATGTAAAAGGCAAGGGAAAAAAAACCCCTGATATCCATGTGACTGTGTCCATCCTTTGGGGCTGATTATGGCCAAGTGACCCATATTTAAAAAGCATTTACAATAAAATGATGCACTTTCTTTTTGTACCATCAGCTTCCCTGATGAAAAGCAGAAATGTTTTTAAATTGGCCCTTTTTGTCAGTGGTAATGATGGCGCTATATTTCAGCATGTCACCCTTGTGGGCATAGAAAGGGAAGGTAATAAAGGACACAGCGGTAGACACTTTAGGGCCTGCGTGGGGGGCGGGACGGGGGCAAAGGGGAATGAAGGCAAGAAACAGATTGACTGTGTGTCAACAAGTGCAGCTGGGAAAAGAGAAAGCTCTTAAAGACCTCTGCAACTTAAAGTCCAAGATAAATGATGTTCCTATTTGGAAAGAAAAAAAAAATGGAGGTAAAATTCAATAAAGGACAGCTGAAAAGAGAAGGGTTCCAAAGGCTTTTCTCTGCAGCTAGGCAGCTCCCGAGAGAAATGAGCAAAAGTGGCCACAGGCGAGGGGGGTGTGCAGTCAACAAAGGCCCATCCTGGCCAAGGCATTACCACACCAGGCTTGGCTGCCCTGGGCTCGGGGGAGCCCCGCCAAGTTGGGGGTGGGAATGGGCTGGCTGAGACAAATGGCCCAGCGAGCCCTGCCACACTTCTACTTCGGGGCCTGCTTAGGCCTTGCATTTAGGGGAGGAAAAGGCACAAAAAGCACTGAGCCCTTGGGGGAAGAGGCTTAGTCAGGTTATAGCAAAGAAAGCATTGCACTGGAGGTCAGGGGACTCACATCAGGTCCCAGCTCTGGCACTGACCAGCTCTGGGAGGCGAGCAAGTCCACAAGCAGTGTTAGCCCTGGAATCTGGGCAGGCCTCCGTGGGCTATGAAAACGTCCCCTTCGGTGTCTCATTTGAATCTCACCACCCCTGAGAGGCAAGTTGGGATCCTTGGTCCCCAGTTTAAGAAAGCTAAGGGTCAAGAAGGCAAAGTACCTCTGGCTCAGTGAGTAGGGCACCCGCCCCATATACCAAGGGGGTGGGTTCAAACCTGACCCCAGCGGAACTGCAACAAAAATATAGCTGGGCGTTGTGGCGGGCGCCTGTAGTCACAGTTACTTGGGAGGTTGAGACAAGACAATCGCCTAAGCCCAGGAGTTGCAGGTTGGTGTGAACTGTGAAGCCATGGCACTACCAAGGGCAAAAAAGTGAGACTCGGTATCAAAAAAAAAAAAAAAAAAAAGAAGGCAAAGTACTCGCTGGGGTCCAGGCAGATAACAAGCAGAGGAGGCAGGATCCTTCTCCAGGAGTGTCTGTCTCTACCCCATCAGCCTTTAGAAGGTAACATGCCTCAGAAAATAGGGAGAGAAGACTGCCTTCATGAGAACCCCACAGCGGAAGCCTGCAGGAAGAAGGAGCCAAGTTTTCTTGGCACAAAAGTGCCACAGATGTTGGCAAATTGTAACTTTAAAGTTAGGAAGCGAGGAATAGCAACCACCACTCAGTCTGGCTTAAATAAGAAAGAATTTGTCCCCCAAACTAGGAGGCCAGGACAGTGGATTCAGCAGCTCTGCCATGTTACAGAGGCCGTTGCTCTGTCATTTCCAGGGTGAGCTTCACCCCAAAGCTCATCGCCAGGTGGCAGGGGTTCCAGAAAATATCTGGACGTGACACTATCCAGGAAGATAATCTTTCCCTGCCACTCCCTCTTAAGAGTAAGGAAATGTCCCAAGTACTCCCAACAGACCTCTTGGAAGACAGAATTGGGTTACCTGACCATTCCTGAACCCATTATCCAGGGAAAGCCTGTTCATAGAACCAGGCTTGGTCAACTTCCCTGAAGCCCGTGGCACAAAGTGGAGACGTGAGAAAGGAAGATCCCGTGGGAGCCGGCAGGTGCGATGGCTCACGCCTGTAATCCCAGCACTCTGGGAGCCCGAGGCGGGTGGATTGCTTGAGCTCAGGAGTTCAAGACCAGCCTGAGCAAAAATCAAGACACCTCTCCACCCCGCCCTCATCTTTACTAAAAATAGAAAAACTGAGGCAAGAGGATTGCTTGAGCTCAAGAGTTGGAGGTTGCTGTGAGCCATAACACCGTGGCACTCTACTCAGGGTGACAGCTTGAGACTCTTTCTCAAAAAAAAAAAAAAAAAAATCCTGTTGGAAAGAAAATTGTGGAAATAAATTTTGAGTAGCAAACCAATAGTCACCAGATACATGGTCTCTGGCTAGGTACCTACTGAAATGGCTAAAATAAAAAAGATGAAACGTGCCCCAAACTGAGATAAGTTGGCAAGAAAGTGAAGCAACCAGATCTCTCATGCATGGCTGATGGGAGTGTGAAATGGTACAACCACTTTAGGATTTACTAAAGCTGAACACTGTGTACTCTACAACCCAGCAATCCTCCTCCTAGGAGTACACTCAAAGAAATCCATCCATATGTTCACCATAAGACATGTACTAGAATGCTCATGCATTTGTAAGAGCCCCCAAATGGAAAACCACTGAAATGCCCATCAGTGGTAGATTAGGTAAATAAATTGTAGTATATTCACCCAGCAATGAGAATAAACAATCCATACCACACGTGACAACATGTGCAAATCTCACAAGCATAACACTGAACAAAAGAAGCTGGACACAAAAGAAAATATACTGAGGCTGGGCATGGTGGCTCACACCTATAAACCAGCACTCTGTGAGGCTGAGGTGGGAGGATCACTTGAGCTCAGAAGTTCAAGAACAGCCTGGGCAATGCAGCAAGATCCCATCTCTACCACAGAATCTCACTCTGTAAAGTGCCTTGGCATCCTCATAGCTCACAGCAACCTCAGTCTTCAGGGTTTAAGTGATCCTCCTGACTCAGCTTCCCAAGTACTGGGAATACAGGTGTGTACCACTATGCTTGGCTAGTCTTTCTAATTTTAGTAGAGACAGGCTCTTGCTCCTGCTCAGGCTGGTCTCGAACTTCTGAGCTCAAGCAATCCACCCGCCTCGGTCTCCCCATTTTCCAGTGACTTCAGTTAATTTGCTCAAAGTCATTCAATCATCTAAGTGACTGAAACTGGATTAGATTCCCAGGTTGTCTGGCTCTAAATATATATATATATATTTTTGTAGAGACAGAGTCTCACTTTGTCGCCCTCAGTAGCGTGCTGTGAAGTCACAACTCACAGCAACCTCCAGCTCCTGGGCTTAGGTGATTCTCTTGCCTCAGCCTCCCAAGTAGCTGGGACTACAGGTGCTCACCACAACGCATGCTATTTTTTGATGCAGTTTGGCCGGGGCCGGGTTTGAACCCGCCACCCTCAGTATATGGGGCCAGCGCCCTACTCACTGAGCCACAGGCACTGCCCTGGCTCTAAATATTTTTATTCCCCTACCATTTTAAGCCCCAAGCTCCTACTCCTTGGAGTAAAATTAATAACATTGTTACATTTGCATATTATAGCCCATCTTTCACTGACTCTTGCTCCCATTTGCCAGGGCAGGACCCCAGTTCCAACAATCTATCAAAGTGTTCCTGGCAGTCCCCAGAAAATAGGCTACATGTACTCACAAAATTAAATATAATGATCTGTAAAGCTTAAGTTATTTTAGCTTTAAGTTATTTTGCAAAGAACAGACTTACACTCAAGTTACTTTATGTAGTGGAGTTTTCAAGTAAGGAGACTTGGGTGAAGAAGGAGTGCTGGGGGTCCCAAACAGTGTGTCCAGGGCACATGGAATTTGAAAGCTTGTCAAGAATGCTCTGGAAAAAGTGGCTGCAACCCAAGAGGGAAGGGGGTCTGGAGCACTATTTATGTTAGGCCTAGAAAGAAACCCAGCTGTATTGGAGCAAAAGGAGGGAGGGAAGTTCTTGAATTCCAGGACAAAGGAAAACTTGGGGGGTACCTATGGGGCTGAAGTGGGCCATGTTCGCTTGGTTCGATTGGGAACAATGTTCCCAGAATCCTTTTCCCCGTGGAGAAGCTGGCCAGCCAAGAGAGGATCTTGAGTGAAAGTTGGAAGGTGGAACTGGGAGGTGGCCACTGTTTTCAGAGGGCAGATGAGAACCGGTAAACCACAGAGGTGCCCACCAGGCTTCAACCCACATCACTCTCCACTCCCAGGTCTAGTTCTTCCTCCTTAGGCCTAGCCCTAGACACTGAGCTCCTGACCCAGAAAGGCTGTGGCCACTCAGAGGCCCCCTGTGCTCCCACTCCTCAGCCACTGCCACCTAGGCCTGGAGCCCTTGCCCTAGTTAGCAACTCTTTCTCCAATCCTCCAACTCGCTCTTCTGGATCTTTCCTTCCCCACCTCCTCTCCAAAGGTATGCAGTCAGCCCTCCACATACATGGGTTCTGCATCCACAGATTCAACCAAGTTCATGTTGAAAATATTAAATAAAACTGGCTCGGTGCCTGGAGCTGAGACCTTGGGACATCAGTGGGCAGATACATCTGCCAGTGACTACAGTTTATAGTCTGCTGTTTGTTTCTAGTCTGTTTTTTTCACATTTATTATTTTATAATTGTAATTCTATCGTATAATTTTATGAATGTTTTTCACTATTTCATTATAACATGAACATTTCCCCTTATTATTATGTATTCTGAAACATTTGGTTTTTAACAAGCGGCATAGTATTACACGCCTGCCCCAGCTACACGGAAGACAACTTAAACACTCCCCCCTCCTGCACTGTTGGGTGACTAGTTTGCTTACTATTTGTTTTTTATTATTTGGGCCTTACTATAGTGGCATCAATGGACAGCTCTGTAAGTAAATCCTCGTATCTCTGATTACTTGCTTAGTGTGGATTCTTGAAGGCGGATTACCGAATAACAAGGAATAAACATGCTTCAATTACATCCAGCCAGACTGCTTTCTAGTAAGTGAGCCTACCTTTTCTGTTAAGGGAGTATTTAGTAAGTTCAACTTCAATGTGACTAGTTACGTTTGGGACTTTAAAAAATTATTTATTTATTATCATTATTTTATTTATTTATTTATTTATTTTTGAGACAAAGCCTCACTCCATTGCCCCAGGAAGAAGGCTATGGTGTCATAGCTCACAGCACCCTCAAAGTCTTGGGCTCAAGTGATCCTCTTGCCTCGTCCTCCCAAGTAGCTGGGACTGCAGGCGACCACCATGACAACTGGCTAGTTTTTCTGTTTTAGTAGAGATGGGGTCTCGCTCTTGCTCCAGCTGATCTTGAACTCCTGAGGTCAGGTGATCTGCCCTCCTCGGCCTCCCAAGTGCTAGGATTACAGGTGTGACCACACCTGGCCTAAAAATTTATTTTACCTAAGAATATTAGTCCTTATTTTCCATGGCCACTTTCCCATCCTGTGTCTCTACCTAGCACAACAGTTCTCAACCTGCGGGTGGCTACCCCTTTGGACTGTATTAAAGGTTCACAGCATTAGGACGGTTGAAAACTACTGATCTAGCATAACATTCAAGTCATTCATTCATTCAAGAAACGGCAAATAAAGGCTATACTACATACACAGTATATATACATACTAGTGCTTGATATATAAAACATTTATGTACATTATATTCTTTAATTAACAATTTTGCCTGTCTCTTCAGTCATTCATTTATTTAATTTTACAGTGGCAGGGCCTTAGTCTGTCACCAACGATGGAACTTCTGGGCTCAAGTGCTCTTCCCATCTCCGTTTTCCAAGTAGCTGGGACTATAGGCGAGAGCCCTCACACCCAGCCCAATTAATGTTATGAGATATTATTATTGCTCTCATTTTACAGCTAAAGGTCTAAGTAGTTAGAGAAGTAAATTATTCAACGTCATACCACAGAAATTGGTAGGACTGGAAATCAAGCCCAGGACCATTGCACTCTGAAGCCCGCTTGCTCTCCAGCATCATCTATGGCTGGCCACACATGTGGGCTATTGGACTGGGCATGTGGCACCAGCTTCTCAGAGAGGTATTTGAGGCCCTTTATCAAGCCTCTTCCCCATCTGCTTTACCCTCATTACCCTCATTATTCCAGGAGCCCCATTCTCCTCCTCCCCTCCACCATTTATTGAGCAAATACATTCTATTGAGCACTCTATTTATTAAGCACCTATTTTATGCTGCAGCTATGGAATATAATCCCAAACAAAACAGACATCACCCACTTCTTCAAGGATCCTAGGGTCTGGTTGTTGGGAGAAGACAGGCAATAGGAAAGTAAACAAACAATGAAGTTATCACAAAGGAGAAAAGTGCTAGAGAAGGAGTAACTGGTGAGAGGGTAGCAGATGCACTCAGGAAACCTGTTTTGAGGGAACATTTAAGCTGTGGGTTTCAGTTCCTTTGATCCGAGCCCAACACTTTCCTTAAGAAAACCAAGTCCGTAAAAGAGGACCTGTAAGATCCCCCTCAATCCCAAGATCTTCAGATTCCAATGTCCCTAACTAATCCCCCACGATCACCCCATCTCTGAAATTTTTCAGTACCTGTGTTCCAGCTCTGTGTTTAACTTTGCTCTCGGTCCAGTAGTCTTCAAACAACTTTTCTTTTTTTTTTTAAAGACAAAGTGTTGCTCTGTCACCCAGGCTACAGTGCAATAGCACAACCATAGGCTCACTGTGGCCTTGAATTCCTGAGCTCAGGTGATCCTCCTGCCTCAGCTCCCTGAGTAGATGAGACTACAGGTGCACACCACCACACCCAGTGTATGTTTGCTGTGTTGTGTGAAGACAGGATCTTACTACATTGTGCAGGCTGGTCTTGAAGTCCTGGCCTCAAATGATATTCCCACCTTGCCTAGGCCTCCCAAAGTGCTAGATTACAGGTGTCAGCCAGTAGGTCTGGCCTGCAAACATGTTTGACTGCTGTGCCATGTAGATTTTTTTTCATTTATTAATCTATATACACAAACTATACTATAAATGCAGTCTAAACCTGTACTATCCAATATAGTAGTCACTCGCCAGATGTGGCTATTTAAATTTAAATTTTAAATTAAATAAAATTTGAAAATTCAGTTCCTCAGTTGCACTAGCTACCTTTCCACCATCACAAAAGTTCTGTGGGACAGTGCTGTTCTAAACTTTATACCAAAACAGAAATGCTTAAGGGATGAGCTAAAAACTTAAACTAGAAATTCCAATACTTCCCACCCATCCTTTAGCACGTCCCTGGGAGGCACATGCCCACTCTCTGCTTTAAAAATCACCACTTCAGATGTTTGATGCATAGATTAAATTAAAGACACACACACACACACACACACACTCCCTTCCAAACAAGTATGCCTGGATTTATAAGTAAATGTTGTTCCCATCCTTATTCCTTCATCCCAGCCTCACCCCTCATACCTAATATCCCAGCCACACTTTCCTAATTGTCATTCCTAGAACACCTGATATGTCGCCCCTTTCTTTTTAGAGACAGGGTCTCACTCTGTCACTCAAGCTAGAGTGCAGTACCATAATCATAGCTCACTGTAACCTTGAACTCCTGGCCTCAAGGGAACCCCCTGCCTGATCCTCCAGAGTGCTGGTGTTATAGGCTGAGCCACTACCCAGCCTGTGTGCCTTTCTTACCTGCCCAAACTACTTCGAATGATGAATCCCGTCTTTTCTTGGTCAACTCTGCTTTCAAAATCCACCTCAAAGACACCTCTTCTGTGTAGCTAAGAGCTCCTAGAAAAAAAAAATTAGTGATTTCTCCTTTGACTGTCCTATTCTCAACACTGTTTAAATAGACTGCCCACAATGACCCAGAGTGTGAGGATTAAAATGAATGAATATACACAAGGCGCTTACACCACTGTAGAGCGCACTAGTACAGTAAAAGCACTTCCTTGGGCAGGGCGAGGGGGCTCACGCCTGTAATCCTAGCACTCTGGGAGGCCGAGGTGGGAGGATTGCTTGAGCTCAACCTGAGCAAGAGCTAGACCCCGTCTCTAACAGTAGTCAGGAGTTGTGGTGGGCGCCTGTAGTCCCAGCTACTCAGGAGGCTGAGGCAAGAGAATCACTTGAGCCCAAGAGTCTGAGACTGCTGTGAGCTGGGACGGTCAGGCACTCTACCCAGGGCGATATAGTGAGACGTGGTCTCAAAAAAAAAAAGCACTTCCTAAGTGTTAGCTGTGGTGCCAATGATGATGGTGACAAAGACCCTGGGGCTGGGTATCACAGAGGTAACTAAACACAACCCATCATTCGAGGAGCCTTGAGCTGCTGAGAAGCGACCGTACTGTGCAACGTGTAGTCTAGTGATAAAAACAGGACACTGTGGGATCACACAGACAGGATTCTAATTCTGGACAAGGTCTGGACAGTTCCTCCAAGGAGAGGACATAGAATGGACCAGTAGGAACAAATATTAATACATGTCCCAAGCAGCTGCGAAGGTCCAGTCTTTCCGGGCTACTCTTGGGAAGAGCAAGGCTTGAGAGCCAATCCACTCCTTTGACCCCAGAGTCGTGCCCAGCCTGACCACCCGTCTTGGTCAGGTCACCCTCCCCGTAGGTGGCAGTCCCTGGGATCTGCGGCCGATCTGACTCAGAAGCTTCCGAAGGGACGTAGGAGACTCATAGTCCCTTGGATGTTCCTTTCATAACACTCCCACAACTTGTAATGACATGATTATGTATTTGGGAGCATATGTTTATTTTCTGTCCCCCCTACTAGGCTGTCAGCGTTTCGTTCGCCGCTGGATTCCCAGGGCTGGGGGCTCAGGGAAGGTCGGGCTAAGCTTTGTGTTGGGCGTCCCAGGGCCGGTGGCCCCGCCCCCTCCAGGCCCCTCCCCCTGCGCCATGGCTCCGCCCCTCCCCGGCTTGCCTAGAGGTGACCGTGCGGGTGGCGGTGGCCGAAGCACCCGGCACTGCCAGCCCCGCTCCCGACCTTCCCACCGCCAGAGCCCGGGCCCGGGCCTGCAGCCTAGGAAGAGCCGGAGGTCCGGAACCTCTGCCCCGGTCTGCTCCCGGGGTCCAGACCTTACAGCGGCGGGGGAAACCCGATCCCCGTCAGACAGATGCGACAGCCGCCCGAGCGGCTCCGACGCAACACAGCCCACCAGATGGCGGGGCCGGGAGGCAGCCCCTGCGTGTTGAGCCCGCAAGGCGGCTGCTGAGGGAGGGAAGGGAGGACCGACAACAAGCTTTCTCCACCACTGCACCCGGGCCCAGGAGGGGGCGGGGTCCGCGAGCCAGAGCCCGAGGGTGGGGGCGGGGCCTGCGGGTGGGCGGGGCCTGCGTGCGGCGCTGCCGGGGCCTGCGGGGCAGAGGCCGGGGTCCCCTCCCTGCGCTCTGCCCGGGGTTTCGCTGAGTCTGAGAAGCTGGGAGGTGACCAGCCCCTGCCGGGGAGTAGCCCCTTCCAGTCTGTCCATCCTGCACCATGTTGACACTGAGCTTTCAGAAAATGTGCATTCTGAGCGTCGTGGTGGCTCTTTCCTGCCTTCAGAATAAAATCCAGATCTTAAAGACAAGAGCGTAAGAATCTTTATTCAGTTGTATTTCGAAAACAACTCTTATTTCCTTGTGGTATTGCATTTTTTAAAAAACACGTTTAAGTTACTTTAAAAAGCAATGCGTACTTAGGTGATAAGGTGGCATAGACCTAAGTACACACACGAGTGTTTAAAATGCGAAATCTGTATAAATCCTGTGGATTGTACTGATGTTAATTTCCTGATTGTGAGGTTGTAATTGTGCAAGATGCTTTATTTCTTGCAACTGCATATGAATCTACAATTGCATCGAGATAGTTTTTAAAAGCAACTCAGGTTAGATACTGTATTTGTTTTGCACAGTTACAAAGAAATCCCCTGAGGCTGGTTAATTTATAAAGAAAGGCACCAGTATCTGCATCAGGTGAGGGCTTCAGGAAACTTCCAATCCAGGCAGACGGTGAAGGGAGAGCAAGTGTGCCACCTGGCCAGAGAGGGAGCACAGACAAGGAGCAGGTGGTGCCACCGTCTTTTAAGCAACCAGCTCTCCTGTGAACTAATAAAAATGAGAACTTACTCAATATGGGGTGTGGGGAATGGAAAAGGCAACAAGGGATGCGTTCCCATGACCCCAACATCTTCCACCAGGCTCCACATACTTCCCACTCCCTGGTTAAACATTGGGGACCAAATGTCAATGTGAGATTTGGAGGATATAACAGAACACAATTGCTAATAAGCTATTTTTAAAGCATACATTTTTTTTTTTTGAGACAGTGTCTCACTTTGTTGCCCTTGGTAGAGTGCTGTGGTGTCATAGCTCACAGCAACCTCAAATTTTTAGGCTCAAGCAATTCCCTTGCCTCAGCCTCTGGAGTAGCTGGGACTACAGGTGAGCCACAACATCCAGCTATTTTTAGAAACGGGGTCTGCCTCTTGCTCAGGCTGATCTTTAAGTTTGGAGCTCAGGCGGTCTGCTGGCCTCAGCCTCCCAGAGTGCTAGGATTACAGAGTGTGAGCCACCGCGCCCAGCTAAGCATACTTTTAACATATGCCTTGTGACCCCTGAAAAGTGCTTGAAGGCAAAAATCATGTCTGATTAATTTTTGTAACAATATTAGCTAAAAGGCCTTGGTAAATGGTGCAAATGAATTTCAGTGACTTCGTAGGCCACAGTATAGCACCTAATGTAATAAATAGCGTTTGCCAGTGTTAGGTTATGGGGAAGCAGGGGTCCTTCCTTCAGGGAGCGGCAGGAGGATACAGTGGAGTAAATCCACAAAGTAGGCTGTGAGCAGTGCAGTGAAGAAAGGAAACAACAGATTCACTGAGAGGATGGAGGGAGGACTTCCGTGGGAGAGGTGACAGAGACCGTCTTGTCGTGAACCCAGTGAAAATTAAGCTTTTGGGACCCTTTGAGGCCCTTGGAGAGACCCTTGCAAAGGGTTCACATGATCATATACGTTTGTAAAATTTGAAAAGTTAAGATACTTTAATAACCCATATTTGTTCACTGTTTCTTTTCAATCCATCTTTCTTTTCTCAAATTTACCTTCCATGGGGTGACACTGGCCTGGCCCAGGGAATTCTAATGGAATACTCCATTTTAACCACAGTTTGGAAAGAAACTTTGGGGATTTTCAGTAAAATGTGATAAATTTGCCATCTTCTGATGTGGATATACATAAACAGTACCTTATTTATCTTTAATATATTTATGAAATCCTGTACAGAAAATTAAAAACCAGCATATGAAACTAAAAGATGATGATCAATAAAACCAAAGGTAATTATTCTGGCACTGAGAAACACAACAAAATCAATTTCAGATAATACCAAAACATATTTCACTGAGAATAAGAGACCCATTTTATTTAAGTATTTATTTATTGGAGGCAGAGTGCCATGCGTCATCATGGCTCACAGCAATCTCAAACTCTTGGGCTCAAGAAATACTCTTGCCTCAGCCTCCCAAGTAGCTGGGACTACAGTTGCCCACCACAATGCCCTACTAGTTTTTCTATTTTTCAGTAGAGATGGGGTCTTGCTTTTGCTTAGGCTGGTTTTCAAACTTCTGAGCTCAAGTGATCCACCTGCCTCGGCCTCCTAGAGTTCGAGGATTACAGGCGTGAGCCACCGTGCCATGCCAAGAGACACGTTTTAAATAGCAATCAAAATTAGGATTTTGTATTGTTTGATAACCTAATCAATGATGAAGAGTGAATTACAGGCATGCATTGGAAATAAGTGTGATTTCTTACTGTTGTGTCAAGAAATGCTAACAACTATGAAGATAATGTCAATCACCTGCTATGTGCTACAGTGATGCACTGAGGCACACCAGTTACAGATACCATCAATTCAGTGAATCTATTTTTTTTTTTTTTTTCTGAAATGGGGTCTTAGTGCATTGCTCAGGCTGGTCTCATATTTCTGAGCTCACGTGAGCCTCCCTCCTCAACTTTCCAAGTAGCTGGGATTTGAGCTGTGTCCCACCCTTCTGGCACAGTGAGTCTTTAATAGCACTCACTGTGCCAGAAAACTGTTAAGTGCTCTGCGAGTTTACAGTTCATTCAGGACAGGAATGTGACATTTTCTCAAATTTGACAATAATCCTTAAAAAATGTATATTGCTTGTATAAGACATTTGTTATCTGTTATGGTGTTGAAGTAAATAATTCTAAGCTAGCCATATAAAAAAACAAATTTTGATCAACCACACTACAAGAGAGGCTGATTACCTTTTTATTCTTTTTATAGAAAATATAACAAAGTCATGATTAATATGAAGAGACGTGTCTCAGGCCATTTGGGCTACTATAACAAAATGCCTTAGACTGGGCAATTTATAAACAATAGAAATTTGTCACTCACAGCTTTGGAGGCAGGTAAGTTCAAGATCAAGGTGGCAACAGATTACTTTTTGGTTTATAGACGGCATCTTCTTGCTGCCTCCTCACCTGGTGGGAGGGGCAGAGATGCTCACCCAAACATCTTTTATGAGATCACTAATCCCATCATAAGAGTGGAGCCCCAGGACTTAATCATTTCCCAAAGACCCCACCTCTTAATACTACCTCTTTGGGAATTTGGTTCCAACGTAGAAATTTCGTGGGGACACCATCATTTAGACCATAGCAAGGCGATTAAAGATCATCCAGGTGAACCCTGTAGGAAAATAATTATCATACAGGATGTCAAACAGTCATTTAAAAAATGGGGTATTCTGAATAGGGTATTCGGAACATTTCTGACGTTCATGGTACTGAACTTCAAAAAAAAATTTCAGGTAACATTAGCATTTAATCCTCAAAACAATCTTAGTGGACAAGGTACCATTACTGTCTCTAATTCACAGAAAACTGAGACTTGTCCCGTAGCACCCATTTCAACAGAGGGCCTGACATAGTTTGAGTGCGCTGTGTACGATGTTCCATGTTCCGTGTCGGCCTACAAGCAATCCGCTATGCATCAGAATCAGAATGCTCCCTCCAGTCACCCACCTTGCCGATTTCCACTGCATTCTGAAGCTCAGTGCCAGCCTCAGCTCCTGTAGGAGAGCACGCTCATTTTTGGAGGACTCATACACCCGTGAGTGGAATGCTGAACCAGAGGATGTGTTTGTTTCCAACAGTAGATAGACATGGCACGTGGTTTTCCAACACGGATGTATCAAATCCAAAGGGACCAAGGCTAGGTCCCTTTCTTCCCACAGCGTGTCATGTTTATCTCCAGGTGAGTCAGGACGGGTTGTGACAGCAGCCTCCCTGGTCCCTCTTTGTTACCTGACTGGAAGGCAATTGAACAAGAGTTGAAAAGTAACCTCATTGTTGCGTTGAGATTGTGGAGGTGTTTCTGCAGCATATCCTAGCCTTCCCTAACAGATGCAGCCTCAAGATTTCTTCCACCAAAGAGAGAGAGTCGGCTCTTTCCCTGGCAGAAAAGACATGCGACATGCCAAGTGCTGAAAGCCGTGTTTCCATTCTGTCAGAGAAAGCGGATCTGGGAAAAGGAGACCAACCAGGGGAGGCAGGGATGGACAGAGTGTGAAGATGGTCAGAGATCCTGAGTTTCAGAGTCCCAAGCTGCCTCCCAGAGAACACCATAAAATTTATTGAACCGTCTCATCGACGAGGTTCATAAGAATCCTCAAAACATACAGGATCACACCTGGAGTAATTCTCCAAGCATCGATCCTTTTGCTTTAACAAATGGGGCAGGATGACTCACCAAGGTACTTAAGGAACTTAGGACAGAACCCCAGAGACAGGTACCCGTCTATCCTGACCTGAAGAGTCTACACCACAAGCCGAACTCCGAGGGGCTCAAAACCCAACATGAACCAGTTATGACTTTGGCTTCCGAAATCCTACATTGGAATCTTCTATAAGTGAGGGTCTCAGGAGAGTGAGTTTTGTAAGTTTCTTTTTTCAGGAGAAAAGGAGGTGAGGGAAAGTGAGATTGGAACGTGATCTGTGCGGTCAAGAACCAGTGAGGTGAAACAGAGGAAAAGGAACTCTATGCAAATCAGCCCCTGGTGCTGGGGAGTGGTAGGACCATATGGAAATGAGCCCGGGTGCTGGGTGACAGGTGAGCACGTGGGAAGAGCCTGAGAGTTTGTGGGTGTGAGCCCTGGAACTGTGTCACCCTGGGCTTCCGGACCCTTATGGAATCTTTAAAAATCTGGAATGAACTAAGAAGAGGCCTGGAAATCTACTGGGTAAAGCTGAGAGGGGCCATAGGGGCTGTCAGTTTCTTCAAACCCCAGGCTTCAGGGACTCCCCAAGAATAGCTGCGGCAGACCCTTTCCCTGGGTTGCACCCAGGCTATACCTGCCTCCCTGAGAGCTGTCCCCATCCCGCCCACACTCAGAGCCTTCTGGGTAACGACTGCGCTTGCCCACCCTGGCCCCAGCTGACATGAAGCTGAATTACGGACACAAACAGGACAGAGAACAAAGATTGTGGCTCTGGGGTGCAATAGGGAGTAATTGCAGCCCCTGGATATTCCAGGACAGCGTGCACGGACTGGCTGGCTGTCTTGCCTTTTTTGCAGTTTTTGGCCAGGGCTGTGTTTGAACCCGCCACGTCCAGCATATGGGGCCGGCACCCTACTCCTTTGAGGCACAGGTGCCACCCTGCTTTTTTTTTTTTTTTAACTTAAGCCGGTTGAGTGGCTACTAACAATGGTTCTTAACCTTTTCTGGGCCACAGATTATTCTGGCAATCTCCAGAGGACATGGGAATCACTCCCCAGAAACAGGCATTTGTGCACACAATTGGACAAATAGCATTAGGGGGTTGCAGACCCTGAAATGGGTCTGTGGATCCCAGGTTGAGAATCTCTGATCTAGAGGACAAGGGAATCTAGGTAAAGAAGGCCGAACACAGGGTCTCAAGACCATGGCTGAGAGCTGGCATGACACAGGGGTCAGGGAGATCCAGGTTCAAATTCTAACCCCATCCCATAATAGCTATGTATGGGATTCTGGTGTGGCAGAAGAGGGGGAAGTAACAGAGAGAGAGTTACAAAGCGCAAAGTTACGGCTTCATGAATGATCATCAAGTACACACACGTGAGTCAAAAGATTAGCACATCCCCAACCTTCCAGAAACCTCCCTCATACTCCTTTCCAATTGTAAATCACCCCCTACCCAAAGAATAATCACTGACTCACACCAAAACCATAGCCACCCTTTTCTCTTTAGTTTTATCATCCCAGCGTGCACTCCTGAAAAGCATGATTTACTTCCTTTTTTATGGTACAGACAAAGTCTCACTTTATGGCCCTCGGTAGATTGCCATGGCATCACACTGCTCACAGCAACATCCAACTCCTGGGCTTAGGCGATTCTCTTGCCTCAGCCTCCTGAGTAGCTGGGACTACAGGTGCCCGCCACAATGCCTGGCTATTTTGTTTGTTTGTTTTGCAGTTCTGCCGAGGCCGGGTTTGAACCTGCCACCTTCAGTATATGGTGCCAGCGCCCTACTCGCTGAGCCACAGCCAGCGCCATACTTGCTGAGCCACAGGCACCGCCCCCATGATTTATTTCTTATTGTGGAACTTTGTGTACACAGAAAGTCAGCAGTACAAATTCTTCTGGGTTGGCTTCTTTCCCTTAACCCTGCTTTTGGGAGACTCATCCTGATGGTTGCATACCTCTGCGGCCATGTTCATTTTCACTGCTGTGTAGTGTTCCATTTTATGACTGCTAAACTTTATCCCTTCCCCAGATGATGGGCACTTGAGTTGTTTGGGGCTGTAACAAATAATTCTCCTATGAACATTCTTGCACCTGTCTCCTGATGCTCTCCGGCTCATTTTTGTAGGACTCATACACCCATGAGTGGTCATGCTGAACCAGAGGGTATGTTTATTTCCAACAGAATAGATCGATAATGGCACATGGTTTTCCAAAGTGGATGTATCAATTATCCTCTGAAGAGAGTTCTGTATAAGTTCTTGCTGTTTCCATCCTTTCTTCCTCCCTAATCTGTTTTCAGAGAGCTTCAGTTCCATGGAGGTACCCAGACCCCAAGTCAGGTGGAGGAGAAAGCAGAACCCTTGGTGGCAGTGGTGGGGCCAATGGCTCCCATAGGGCGTGAGCTTCCTGTCGGGCATTTGGCCCTTCCTAAGGAGTGAGAGGGAAAAGGGAGCTTCCTAGAGAGTCCAGCTGACCTGCTCATGGAAGGAGGCAGGGCAGAGGGCAGAATCGGCATCCCATCTCATTCCTTCTGAAAGCATGTTGTCTTTCTTCTGAGAGATGGGTTCACTGTGGACTCTGAAACCTGAGCTGGGATTTAAGACATTTGGATTCTTTTCTCTGCACAGCCATAAATTAGCCCTATTCTTGGGTACACTCATTTACATCTCTGTGTACCTATTTCTTCCTCTGGGGGAAACAGAAAAGAAAAAAACACTAATACCTGCCTATCTCCTAGATGGGAACAGTTCTGGGCATCACAAAATGATACATAATAAAACCATCAGGAAAGAATTTAAAAATGCAGGTTACATTGTGGTTTGTGTTACTTCCTGATTTTGCTAATTAAAGGAATATACAAAACCACCTCTTCCTTTTTTTCCTCCTATAGATCTATCTATAAACATTATATGGTGGACACCTGACTTCATTCTCCCAAAAGCCTACCCAGCTAGGCACCGCCATATCCTTCCCATACATTGACCTTTTTTGATCAAGCAGGGAGAATAGGTTTTTACTTCTTGCAATCACATGAACCCTGATTAAAACAAAAATAAATCAACCCTTCTTTTGTTTCTCACTTAATGAAAATTTCCTGGAAGCTTCAGTGATGATGTGCTCACGTCGGGGGCCGTGTCGAGGATCACCCTTGTTCTTTCTTTCTTTTTTTTTTTCCATAGACCAAAATAGAGATTTTTATTTCTAAACATAAAGCAGATGATTATTTACTTTTTTTTAATTTTTATTTTTTATTAAATCGTAGCTGTGTGCATTAGTGCAATCGTGGGGTACAGTGTGCGGGCTTCATATACAATCTGAAATATTTTCATCCAACTGTTCAACATAACCTTCATGGGATTTTCTCGTTTATTGTGTGAAAACATTCGGGTTCTGCATTTAGTAGGTTTTACCTGTCCCTTTATTA